>CCAG010016887.1:0-272881 GCA_001077435.1 Glossina morsitans morsitans | reverse complement strand
ATCTTATGGGAATTTGATTACCCCTGACTAGAAACGATAAAGATTAATTAGGGATGATGAAATTCCCAATTAATACCAAATGCAAGAATTTCTGGAAATTTGTTTTGTATGATTGCCCAAGTATGCTTCATAAAATGATAAATCTTTGCTAACATATTTTACTTTGCTTTTCCTTTGAACACAAAGTTCGGTAGTCATTTTGCTTTCCAGTTAAAATGTGGCATTTTACAATCTATATCGAGCGAATACCCATACGCTATCGAGTAATGTGAACTAAAAATGAAAGTTTGTTGGCGGGTTAGTTCAATAACAGAAACCTGATGAATTTAAATGTTCATGTCGTTGCCACACTTCTATTAACTTCTTGTTTTTCCGAATACTAAAATGAACGCTACTTCTCAAAACTAACTACGGAATTTTGAGATAAAGCTGTACGAGTAGTTTACCGTAATTTTTTTGCGTAAATTGGCAATAAAAACAAATATAATTGTATTTATTTTCCATTCTCTTAACACAATTTGGAAGAAAAGAGTACCGATTATCATAACATTTCGTTGGAACTAAAACAGAGGTGGCATAAAAAAATACTTGAAGCGGCAAATACAAACAAAAAGCGCTCGTTAGTGTGCGAGTCGAGTAAATCGATTAGAAATGAACTTGTTGTGTGCTTAATTAAATCTTGAATAAAATTGGATACTATGGGGATTCTAGGACTCTCGAAATTAATAGCCGACATATGTCCTCAAGCTATTAAAGAAAGTGACATCAAAAATTATTTCGGTCAGTGAAGCAATTGTATCTTAATCTATTATTAAATTTATTGTTTTTTTGCAGGGCGGAAGGTAGCTATTGATGCCTCCATGTGTCTATATCAATTTTTGATAGCCGTGCGCGCCGAGGGTGCCCAACTTACTAACGTGGACGGCGAAACAACCTCGCATTTAATGGGCATGTTTTATCGCACAATACGTCTGCTTGAAAATGGCATTAAGCCGGTCTACGTATTCGATGGTAAACCACCAATTTCCAAATCCGGCGAATTGGCTAAACGAGCCGAGCGTCGCGAAGATGCTCAAAAGGCATTAGAAAAGGCAACAGAGGCGGGCAATGAAGCCGACATGGATAAATTTAATCGACGTTTGGTAAAAGTGACCAAAGAACATGCCAACGAAGCCAAAGAGCTGTTAAAACTTATGGGAGTTCCTTATGTGGAGGCACCTTGCGAAGCAGAGGCGCAATGCGCTGCTTTGGTAAAAGCTGGTAAAGTTTATGCTACCGCAACAGAGGATATGGATGCTTTAACATTTGGTTCTGGGATTTTGTTAAGACATTTGACGTTTAGTGAGGCTCGTAAAATGCCCGTTAAGGAATTCAGCTATGCAAAAGTATTAGATGGTTTCGGATTAACCAGCCAGGAATTCATTGACTTATGTATTCTTTTGGGGTGTGATTACTGTGATGGCATTCGTGGCATCGGGCCCAAAAGAGCCACAGAGCTGATGAATTCTTATAAAGATATTGAAACTATTTTGGAGAAAATTGATCGCAAAAAGTATACTGTGCCAGAAGATTGGAATTATCAAATTGCTAGAGAATTATTTGTAAATCCAGAAGTAGCCGACCCTTCGTCGCTGGAAGTAAAAGCAAGCCTATCAGCATTTCGACAAAAGTAATTTTTTGATATCTTCTTTTTAGCTCAAGTGGTCTGAGCCTGATGAGGATGGTTTAGTTCGGTTTCTCTGCGGAGATCGTCAGTTTAACGAAGATCGCGTGCGATCCGGGGCAAAGAAAATTCTCAAATGCAAGTCAAGCCAAACTCAAGGACGTTTAGATAGTTTTTTCAAAGTGATACCGGCAGCTTGCGGAACAACACCAAAACGTAAAGCGGATGACAAAAACAATGTCCAGCAGAAGAAATCCAAAACAGCAGGCAACACCAAAGGAAAGCGTCCTAAATAAAGTAAGATTGAAAGGGTTCCTCGATATTTTTACATTTATATAAACGTTTTCCTCTTTTTTGCAAAAAATAAAAAGATCAAATTGAAAAAATCTTAAAGCAAATATTGTTTAGCCAATGCTCTTAAAAATCTCGATTTACGTATTGCGGCTGCCTCACGTTTGATCTCTTCATTATTGTTAGCGTTTAACTCCAAAGTACCCATAATAGCAACCTAAAATTAGGAGAATTAGGATAATATCTATCTATCTATGTAGGAAATATTACTTACAGCTTCTAATTTACGACTATGCTCGCCTCTCTTTGCGTGTAAATTAATTATAAATTCTAAAAGCGTAGTATCCCAAATACAATTGTAATAGGCATCCATAGCGTCTGTGAAGTTTGAGGATTTTTCGGTAAGGTTTTTAAAAACGATAGCGTAATCAATTTCCTCGAGAAACTAATAAAAGCATCTTAGTCTTGCGATGATATATAGTAATATTTCATTTACCTGACATAATACAGTCGCCTGCATATGACAACCTAAGTTGGAAGAGCAGCGAATCATTTTTCGTATAATATAATCATCCGCTATACTACGTTGCAATGGTACAGTACAATATTCAGTGCCAGTAATTAGCGCATTAACATAACATCGCATGGCAGCCTCATTGTTTCCTATGGCTAATGCAGTAATAAGATAAAATTGAAGAGATAAATATTACAATGATTGAAATGAATAGGAGAATATACGCTGGACAAGGACAAGATGAAAAGTTACCTAACTCCAGATCACCTTTCATTTTAAGCCAAGCAATAGTTTGAGGATAGTATTTTAGGGCTTCTGTTAATAACCAGTGCAAAGTCTCACCTACTGCTCTAATGTTATAGCTCGATAAAGGACTGCAAAAGTTTAAACAGTCAAGTTAGAACTTTGTTACCTGTTACGCAACGTTCAAAACCAACTCACTTATTTACTGTTGTAGGCCATAATTGCATATATTCGCCGTTTAGATCATAATTAGGATCATCTTTTAGTAGGTTATGTATTTTACTTAGTAATGAAATTGCTAAATTGAAGACCATTTGATGACGTATTTTCTTGAAGAATGGTTGTAAGCCAGTTGAAATTGCCAGGCAAGGGGAATTCCTAGAACTACCACCACTACCGCCTCCAACAGCCGAAGTAGATGGATTACCGCCGCCGCCTGCATTGTTACCACTGTTCCCACGTTTTGCATTATTATTTAGGAACATAGTTAAGACTAAGTCCCAAGCGTCGCGACATATTTTTTTAGAGCCCTTCATCTTCTCCATATCGAGGAAAGTAGCCGCAAAGGTTATGGGTAATTCCAATTGCGGCAAACGTTTATCCAAAAACATTAAAGCATTCCATTCGTTTAAATTTAAAAGCATTACCGCGCAGTTCTCAATTATCTGCAAGAATAACGAATGTAAAAACTTATTTGTATTATGTTATTCGCCTTCCTAACCTCTATTCTGGGTATTATGTTATCATTGCTTTGTAATGAATTTAAGCATTGCTTGCAACGATTGCCTAAAGATTGCAAATCCAACGGTTTACGATTCCATTCCTCAAGGCATTGAGTGATTTGTATCAGCAATATTTCCCAGTTAACCAATTTGCCCAATTTTGATATTATAGAAGCATTAGAAATATCCGAACGTTGTGTTTCCGATTTTAAGACGCTCAACAACGAAACGGCACCAATAAAATCCTAAATGATAGGGAGAAGACAACAATTATTTGATATAGCTATGTGGCATAAAATAAATCTAAAATATATGTTTCCAAATTTTAGATAAATTCCTATTTTAAACGAAAAACTATCGACTGCTTTTTGCAACGATTTGGATAGAATATGAAATTACTAAATACGAATGGATTAGCATTCAGCCGTTCCGTATATTACACGCTTGCCATTTCAAAATGTTTTCTAGCGAGTAATTGCCCGCATTCAGAAAACGTAGATGATCAAATAGTAAAATCTTGGTTGTGATATTTTATCCAAACACTGTAGATAGTAAATTCTGCTGCTTGGTTAATTTACTCATTCTCAGTAGAGCAATAGCTTTCTACTTAGGCGATGTAACGATATTTGCTTAACTTTGCCTAATTTTGACATGATGTTTCTTACAGTACTTAATTCCATTTCTTATCCGTAAGGGGCAAGAAGGATTGCTTAATGGTGATGACTTGCAAGCTGGTGTTCTCTATCCTCGTTTGAAAGGAAATGAGTTTTCTCGGCAACTAGTTGTATGCTAAAGGTATGGTTTGGTGTAAAATATTTGTAAGAAGCTTACCCCTTTGGCAGTAAGCTCACGAGCTTTTCCCAGCAAAACATAAGCAAAATCTTGCAAAAAGCCTCTTGCCATAGACATTAGCACCGATTTAAGTGGTGTGGCTATTTCCCAACTAGGATTTACAGTCCATAAAGGCTTAGCAGGATTTGTCGAAGCCAATTTCACTAACAGTTTTCGTACTGTGTTCGCGTTCGTACAGGAAATTAGCTGGCGTTCTAAGGACCCAATTTCTATCCGCAGCACTGAGGAAAAATAAAAGAAATAAATCATTTTTCTACTAAACAGTAAAATTCCGTGCTATATGCCATACTTTTTGAATTGAATTTCCATTCATGTAAAAGAGCCAAAGGTGGCGTTGGTATTTCCTCTTCTTGTATTTGTTTCTCCAAGTCCGCTATTTCTTTTGTACTAAATATACTTAAACGTTTTAGTTCGGAAAGCCATTGTTTTTGTTGATGTTTCAATATAACGTTGATAAGGAACTGTTTTAAATTGTTTTTCTCTGTTAACGAAGAATAAGGTAAAACGTCTTGGTTATACTAAAATTGAAAAGAAAAATGCCGTTACTTCTCCCTTCTAGAGACTCGAGCTTGTTACCTCCACTAGTGTAGCAAAGCAATTTAATTGCTGGTATTTTTCAAAGAAATCCGTATTAGCAAAAATATTCCCTTCCTCAAATGTGCTACGCACCACATTCAACGCGGCCACTTGCATTTCCAATTGACGTGACTCCTTTAAAATACCCTGTGATATAGAACCTTCTATATCTAATTCTAGCATACGACGATTAACCAACGGTATTTCCCTTTCACGGTTATCTAATTTTAGAATCTCAACAATATCCTGAAAAACAATATTTTTAATAAAAGCCAAGCAAGAAATTTTCACCCACCACGAAAGAAAGTAAATATACAAATTTTGTGGTTCGAATTGTGACAATTAAAAAGACGATAGGGGGTGTCGGTAAAAGACCTGCACATGTGATTCTAAATTGATGTAGCCACTTCAATCCCGCAGGATAATAAATAAGTTTTGAAAAAACAAAAATATTTTTTGGCTGTAGTCTATATCGTGTACTAACTTTTGACTTGAAACATGCCACAATCGACAAAAAATATATGATTACTATATATTTACTTGAGATGGTGAGTTTCACGGCTTCGCCCAAAGGCGTATATAGCTTTCAGGCTTATTCATGCTCGTACCTTAAACTGCGTTAGAGCCGATCTATTGAATCTCTCCATTAATGACTTCGTGTTTGCACTCAGGCCACATGCCAATAAGTAGCCTTCTAGCTCTTGCTCGTTAATGTGACAAAACACGAACTGAGCAGAAGTCTTGCCTAACATTTCGTATTCTGCTTTGGCCAAATTTAAATTACGACGACATTCACTGACAGCCTCACGGGCCAGATGATATTGTTTGGTGTATAAATAAAATTCACCAAATCAAAATAGATTTGGGTTCGTAATTCAGCTAAAGAGATTTTCAACATATTCTCAAATTTTTGAGCCATATGTTGATTCTCATCGTTTGGATGTAAAGGAGCAAACGTGTCGTATGTGAATATATAAAAAGATTCATTGGATTTACATAGTTCCTGTAGATATTCTATGCTAGCTTGTGGCGGTATTTCTGGTGCAAAGAATTGATGCATGGGTTCCAACGGAACGAACCTAAAAAAGAATGAAATTCAGCGTTTTTTAATAAACAAAGCTTGCTTAAAACCTACATATTACCCAGACTTGGTCGAGCAGATTTTAAGGCTATGTCTTTGAGTATTTGCAATCGCAGCACCCAACGATGATAGAAAGTTAAAGCGAAACGTGCTGCTTTTTCATTGCCTTCGTTAGCTAGAGATAAATTGTAAACAAACTTTTTTCGGTTTTTTCTAAAAGTCGTACTTACTAATCTTCATTTGAAAATCTGCACTTAGGGGGATTCCAACTTTTTTGCCGAAACTCAATGTACATAAATCCCTTAGCAAAAATAACTGCTTGGGTATCGGCAAATTTTTCTCCAAAACATCTAAGTTCCATTTTAGCCATGTAGCCACTTTTAAAGCCAAAACCTTTAAAGCCATTTGCTTGTGAGTTAAAAACAACCCTTCATTTGAAGGAACCGGCGTTGATGAACTTGAGACTGCTGCTAAAGGCTCACTAGTAGGGGTCACATTGAATTGTTGAGGCAGAATTGTATCCGGAGTCATGGATATAAATTGCGACATCAATTCCAAAGCAGACGGCTCTAGTTTACAGGAAATGTAGTTATTATTAAAATAGTTTTGTCTTAATTCAATATTTACCCGGATTAACTTTCTTTAAGTGTTTGGTTATTAAAGTCGGATCCAATAGGAATTCAAACCATAATACTGTTTCGGCCGCTAGAGGCGGCACGGGCATGTTTAAAATGTCCTCGCAAAGCATATAGTTCTTTTCGCCTTTGCTGCAAGTCTTGTCTTAATGCCTCTAGCTGATCTTTCTAAGAGTTAATCTTCAATCGAAATTCTTGTAATTCTTTTAATTGCTGCTGATTCTCCGTTTCCTGCAAAATATTACTAATACTTGACCAATATAGGATTTTGATTTAGCGCTAGTATGCTGTCTGTTAATGCCGCCTGTTTATGATTATCTAAATTTGAATGTTCGTAAGAAACGAACAGTTTTAATTTTCATCATAGCACGAATTTGTTAGGAAAGATGGATGTGAATATAATCCTAATCGGCTATAAGTCGCTTTCTCAATTTTGGTTTCGCAGACAGGAGAATTATTGGTTCAACAAAAAAGATTTCGCTTCCCTTTGCTAGATATACTGTTCTCCCTTTTACAATTTTATTTATTAAGACAGCGGTTGGTTTGTTTTCCTTTTTCTTAAGAGCTGACTAGAAGGCAAGGAGACGAGTAAAACGTCGTGAAGTAAACAAACCCATTTAGCTAAAATTTTCTTTTAAAGTTCACTAAAACGATTAGAATTAAATGAGTATCTTGTGAACCTTTTCTCACTCCTAAAACACGAAGATGCTGAAGAAGAGCTTTTACCTTTAATTTATGCAAAGTGTCTGCTGTATTAATACCTATACACCCGAAAATTGTATAATTAAAACATGTTGAATGTATTTGCTGTGTACTTTTAATAAAGTTTACTATTTTATCATATGGTGCATGCCTTTTATAGACAAAAGTGACCATCTAATATATTTCCTCTTCTATTTTGGTATAGCTTTATAAAAATACTATCACTTATTATACTAACTCATTTGGTCACCTTAATCAAGTAGGAATAATAAAATTACAGTAAACTCATATTTAATGACACTTCTTTTCGCATTTCGTTCTCTTAATCAACTTAGTCTTTCAGATTGCTTTTTTTCTTCAAAGTGGGTTTAAATCTCAAGTGCGGTAGAGCTTTCAATAAAGCCGACAGCTTTAGATGTTAGTGTTTTAAGACTTTAGTCTTAGAATTTATTCTCTGGCTAAATTAATAATAACAGTAATAATAATAGATTGCTTTGCAACGAACTATTTCAATAATTACTAATCGTCAAGCAGGTAAATATTATGATCTTTAATTTTACAATCCTTAATTTAACGCTGATCACGTCATTTTATTGGACTCTATTTCGGTTTAGACTGATTAGAACTTTTGTTTTAAGTATATTAAATTAATCATTGGTTTTGTGATCTAGATCTAATGGTCGCATATTAGAGTTGGAGTAAAATAATTTTTCACAAGCTAATTTGAAAATCGGACACAATTTGGTCATAGATGTTCTTAAAAATATGTTTATAATAAACAAATCATAACTTATAACCTAAAGCACGTTCATATTAGGTTGCAGATTGTAACTGGTAATCCTTAACAGCTTGACTTCTAAAAGCCTTGGGCCACTTTATGTGGGATAAATAAAATATCATCCCCTGTTTCATATAAAGTCGCGGAGACTTAGCAGGAAGTGATATTTTAGAAACCTTGTGAATATAGGTTTATTTCCTTTAACCATTTGTCATTTATTAAAGCAATGTGCCGTTAATTTATTGCAAGCTGATTGCGTTCATGAGATTATATAGAGTTGTATGCCACAAGTGGTGGGGAAAATTGTTTGATAGCCGCGGATCGATGGACCGCTTGTTTTTATCAATTGATACATTGAAAAACTTCATGGACGAATCTTCTGTTAAGATACCGGATTATTGTGCTGTAGAGCTGGTATTCTCACCGGTTCCGAGTGACCATACCGCCGAGAACAGACTGGGATGGGGAAGCTTTTGAATCCCTGGTGGAATCAAGGAAATGGTACACCGACGGTCAACAGGAAGGAAGGTTCGGAGGGACATTGTTCCATATTCCAAGCAAAATTCTACACACAATCACCGCATGTGCATCTGATTACTTAACAAGGCAGTGCAGTAGAGAGCGAATTTGCACATACCTGGCGACAGCCACGTCGTCTTAAAGTCCCTAAGAGGACGAATGATAGCATCCCTGTGTTGAAGTGCCTTCAAACATTGAATGAGCTAGGCAGGCACAACGATGTGCACCTCATTTGGTTGCCTGGACATCCGGGTGTTGAGGGCAACGAAAGGGCTGACTATATATCTACCAGGGGAGCCCGAGGCGCCTTGATATGTCCTGAACCGTTCTTTGGTGTACCAAAAAACCTCATTGACAGGCTGGTATCGCAATGGTCACAGAATAAAGGGGATTGCCGATGGATGCAATGACAACGGCCGACAAAAAGATTCATAAAATTTTCCTATAGGGCACCCAAACTACTGGAAGCAACAAGAAGCGACCTACGTTTAGTCACCGGCTTCTACAAGGGTCATAATTCTCCCAGGCACCATCTGAAAACCATTGGTATGTTTGATATTGATTCATGCACATTCTGCCAAGAAACGAGTGAAACGCCCCATTGTATTCTATGTGAATGTGAGGTCATCTGCAGAATCAGACACCAAATGTTTGGCGAGCATTTGACTACGCCGAACTCGGTATTGTGCTCCGATCCAAGGAGTTGTTGCAAAATGCAAGAACCAAGTCACGGCGAACTCTTTATATTGCAAACAAATAAACACGTGCAACAACAAAATATAAAAGGTAAACAAAAATTCAACCAATCAAAACGAAGTCTCTACAATTGTAAACAAAAATTCAACAAATTAAAACGAACCTTCCGATATAAAGAATTAATTAACACGATTCAGCTACAGAACAAGTCATTAGCCGAATGTAAGCTACAAAACAGCTCAAAATGTAGTATAAAGAAAAAATGAATAAAAATAAAGGCGGGATCCCATTCCATACCTCCTAAAGCAAACATCAAGAAGTCCCGTCGAACAGACCCCAAGAGATCAACGTGGCATCTATAACTAGGAATCCAAATTAACGACGAGTAGTCAGGAGTTGGTTTAACTAGAGATGTATACAAGCACTTGCTAACGTTTAGACTATCTTTTCGTTAACTCTAATGCTATGTACGCAAACAGCAAAAAACCACGTATCAATTAAAAAATAAGTTCATTAATTTTTCTTTCTTGCATGGTGTTTAGCTTCACAAACAGAGCCAAACATCATTTTTTTGTAAGTTTTTTGTTTTATTTTGTGTTTCCTTCCCTGAAAGAAAGAGCGTTGTCGTATGTAATAATGAAATAATATAAAGTGAATACATTATGAAAATCTGCACCAATGCTTCTTATTTTACCTTAGCTACCCTATGTTTATAACTTTTTTATATTTCTTTGGTGTGTTTTGTTATGATTTGGTATCCACTTTTATAGAAATAGTTTTATTACTGGATGGTAGCAACAAAATTTTCTCTACTGGCATCTTTGTCTTGTTGATTTCAATAGTTTGTGTGAGAGTCGAGGCTTTTGTGCGGAGAAAAAGTGGTTCCTCGGATAAAGTGTAGAAATTTCATTAAAATTTAAAGAAAGTCCTTTTAAAAGAAGCTAAAATTAAAAAGGTGTCAACTTTTTTTTTAATATGTGATATGTTTTGGCTTAAAGAAGTGATATATGTATAGAAATATATTATTTTTTCTTTAAATATGTGAATTTTTGGCGACTTTTGTAGTATTATAAATAATTTGTAAGGAAATTTTTTATAGAACTTTGGTAGTTTTCAGTCCATAGTTCGTTGCACCTTTCCTTATAGTTGGTCGGTGCGTATTAATACACGTATTTGCTTTGCCGCCCCCAGCCCTTTAGCAACAAGAATGCAAAGCAGAAGTAGAAGTTGTGCACGAAGTAACATTTACATATATCTTATATTTTTAGCTTTCTTATTGTTTTAATTTTGCTTTTTAATAAGTAATTTTAACCGTGAGAACTTCTAATATTTACTTAAAAATGATCTAGAAAAATTATTGCCTATGTACATGCTTGCCCATAGCTATCTACTTTTAGCTAACATTATTGGTGTGAAGTGTTCTCACTATTCGAGATTGAAATCTCCTTTTTCGTTACAAATTAAAAAATTATTCCAACAAAACTTAATTTACAAACAACGAAAATCATAACAAAACACTCGCAGCAGCATCCAAATTTTAGCGAATATATATTGACATGTAAAAAATACCTATTAGCAGTTCAACGAATGTTGTATTTGGGGTATAAAGTACATGTATACATACAAATATGCAAAAATAAAAAGCGTCGTCACCACAAGTATTGAAGGGGAGTTATTTAAGCATTGGACACTAGACGTCTCACAGGAACAGAAATTTATGTGCTAAAACCTACGAACTCTATTGTTGAACTTTATTGAATTTACATATGGCAATGCTCTTCAAACATTAAGTGCGTTTTGTCATTTATTTAAGATTTATATCCCGATACTGCTATTGAAAAAAATATACTGCTGAACATATACACTCCTTGACAATGAATTCCATAAGACAATTTTTTTATTCGAAACATTAAGCCGCGATATTGTAAGAATGCAGAAATGACAACTACAGAACCGGTATCCGAACAGGGGTGTCGACTATTTGTCAGTTCATGATGTAAGAAAGTCGTGAAATATGGGGTCATTACGTTGTAACATGAAAAGAGAGAAGTGTTTTCTTTGAGTAAACTTATTCCTTCATATTCCTTACTAGCTTGTACTAAAATGAGAAAACTATGCGTATTCGAAATTTTTAATTTATATCTAAAATGATCAGGAATGGCAATTAATATCCATGAAAACTACATATATCTATGATATCTTGAAAAAGTTATATATATGTATATAAATGTAGTATATATAATGTAGTTTTCACGAGTATTGATTGTCAGGGTTGATCATTTCAGAATATGACTCATAAATTTGGAGTACGCATATCGTTGCAGTATTTTTATTTCTTGACCAACGGTTTCTAATATCTTTTCGCAGTAGCAAGAATCATCAAACAAAAGATTTGTTTACAAAAGTAAGATATTACATAGCTTTGTGTTCTTCTATAGCGGTCTGCTTATGCTTAAGTACTACTTGAGCAAAGGAATACTTAAGTGAAAAAGAATGGGCAAATATTACATATTATTAGGCAATAATATGTAGCGCCGTATTATGTGCAACTTTGTACTGGATACTTGTTGCCACTCTACGATGTATAGAAAACGCCATCTTTCGAAATAAGAATATCATGTTAAATCAAATATTACGCTAATGCTCTCATCCGCGAAGAGCATAGGTTGGTTTTGTAATAGTATAAAGTTATAATGGTCAATTCTTGCAGTTGAACATTTGTTTTGAAAACCGCGTTGATTTTAGAAGAAAATGCCTATTTAAGTGGAAACTGGTAGATATCGGCTTACTTTAGTATTAAAGGATATAGCTGACCAGTTGATTACTGTAAATTACTGCAATGCAAATGTACAGAAATTCTTTTTCACAGCAACGCTGTGCAGTCAGAAATTTTTCTCTCCAGTAAGATGTTTATTTTATACTCGTATAGATTTGTTTTACAACGTAATACGTAGTAATTCTCTGGTGGTTATAGAGACAAGTTTTTTTGTTTTATTATATTGTGTACATTTATTTTTAAATTGCTGCAAAAAAAAGAAAAGTTCGTTTCGGGTGGAACTTGAAAGTGTCTATAGAATAATTCTTCAAAATAAAAGTGAAAAAATGAAGTCGTTTTGAATTTTAAAGAGTTTAATAAAATATATAAATATTCAATAATCTATTTATAAAACAGAAAACATACGATAAAGCAAATTAAAAACAAAAGAGATAATAAAACGAAATACAAGAAAATTCCGCATCCGAGACTTCAATTTATGTTCAACATTATTACGGGTGATTAAACGGAGCATACACGTACCTACACCACAGTAACAGTAACAGTAAGAGCAGCAGTAACAACAACAACAACGATAACTTTAAATACACCAACTTTAACAGAATGGAAGCAATTGCCAAACACGATTTCTCAGCTACAGCGGATGATGAACTTAGTTTTCGCAAAAATCAAATCTTAAAGGTTAGTTTTCGCTCTCTCTTTATCTTCACTTCTCTCCTTCCTTTTTTACTTTTATTTAAATGAACTTTAACAGGAAAAAACTGATCCAGCATTATTCATCTCTTAATGCACGTATATATGCTTATCTACTAGTTAAGTTTTTAATGCTTTTCGTTACATGTGTAAATGCTAGTCACATTGTTTTCCTTTGGTTAGCTTCTTTGTCCGCTCATTTCGCCCGTCTTAGAAGTCTAATGGGTCTGCTATTATGTGTGTATATGCTGGCACGTGTTAGTGTGCGTGCATGTGCATTAAATAGGAGTTGTCTCTACGTCTGCTTTTGTACAAATCGTCGAAGAAGGAATAAAACCCCCCGACACTATAACCAACCAAATATTGCATGAAGTACATAAACAGAAGAGAATTATCAAATAGGTCCGTACGTTTTTTTAAAAACAATCAATAAATAAATGTAAGTCTAATATAAAAGTCATTCTTATAATTTCCGGCTTATCGTCTAAGCACTTTCGCTTAAGTATTTTCAAAGCGTTAGGCTATTTCACAATATTTTTCCTTGCGTTTGTACCGCCCGGATAACTTAAAAGGCATACATTCTCGATATTTTTATGATCTGGAGATTATTTGTTCACGCAAAAATTAAGAAAAAAAAGAACTAAACATTGAAACAGACGGTTTTAGTCGAAAAATTATAATTTCTATACAAGACTGGAATTGGAATTTCGATACCATCCCCACAATACCTGTAATTTTTTTTATATTGAATGGATATGAGATGGATATTAAACGAAAATATAAGGAAAAGTATTACTGTCGCTTTCCGTTATATTGATTCTCTTTGTCTTCTTTTGCTGCGTTTCGGGAATTATCCGTTCTTCTTTTATTTTCACCGCTAACAACAAAGTTTTTGATTTAATAGAATTGTAAGTTGGTGTATCAAGGTGGCTATCTATGGTTTAGTTTATTCGCAAAAGCTGTTTAGAAAAATGTCGAACAAAGTTCAGTACTTTGAAATGAACTTCTAAAAAGGTGGTAAAGCTGTTGTCTGTTGCAATAATAGACATATGTAGTGTACAAAGTATTGAACTCAATGTTTTATGACTTTGCTCGTGTTATTTGATCATTGAAAGATAAAAGCATCAATACAATCATGGCAATCTTAGAAAATTATCATCTACGAAAATTCTTCGAGCTTTATGGACAGCATACGGTAATCTTATGGTTTCATGTATATTTCACACATATCTCTCTTTTTACCCTGCGAATAATTACCCGCAATTTCCATATTTTTTTCTTTCAATTTTTACACCCACCACTGGTCTGTAGACATACATTAGCTTTGACGCATCATAGTTCCCATAAAAGTTACAAGTTCTTGATCAATGAAAGTCGATTAGATATAACCGTTTGCCCACCGGACGACTTGTGTTCACCAGGCTCTAGATGTACACTTACTCATCTGTTCTCCTAGATTGCGGTCAAAGATCATTGTTTGAAAAGTCCGTTACGCATTCTCAGTCAAGGCCGCCAAAGTAGACAAAAAGTGTAATTTACTTAACGGAAAGTGTAATTTACATAACGGATGTTTGTGTAGAATATTTACCAATACTTCAATTGAGCGATAGACTTCATTCACCTCCGAAGACGTTTAGAAGGTGCAAAAAAATTCAATTTAATACAAATATTTCGCAAGGCCGCCTTTGCACGTCTGTCCGCCTTGTTTTCTTGCGTTCAGCTTACAGGCCACAATCTTTGAGCTATTTTTATGAAACTTGATACATTAGCGTGTCTTGACTCAAAAATGAATGCTTCGACCAATTTTTCAACCGCTTGTCATAAAAAGCTTTTTTTTGAAAAGTCATTATATGAATAGCTATAGCGTGGTATAGGGTACTTAGCGTTTTTAGTTTTTCGATCGACCGTTTTGTGCCAACAGATTGTAAACAATTTTGTTTCTGCAGTCGTTGACTTATGACACGCTACGTTGTTTCATCCATCCATACACCGCATCTACCCTGACATCGTTCAGTGTTTGCTTATTCTTTTTTTAACATTTTTTGGGAGTAGTTGGCTCTTTTAGCCGTCCACTGCTCTTATAGCATTATCGGATAGAAAAGTTTTGATCATTATAATTTCAAGTCATGAAGCCATGTCTAATCGATACACGAAAATCAGATTGTTCGAGTATGTCGTAAACACGAATTGCAAGTCTGCAACTCGCAAGCAAGTCATCTAAATAATACGAAATTTTGACAGGCGTAGTTTGAGGCATAGTACCTTCTAAAAATATTATGGGTTTTTTTGTTCAAGAAAACTTTGTCTTTGAAACAATCTTAGGGATTTTTTGTAATTACGTTATAAGGGGACTCAATCCATTTTCAAATCTGTAGTGTGGAACTCAGTTGAGTAGTTTTTAAACATTAGGTGGTTCTAAAAACTTTCATCATTTTTCCACTAGAAAAAGGCATTTATTGAGAAAAGTTGGTGCAACGTACATTAACCAAAATATTGTCCAACATTTTCTACAACATTTTACAATATATTTGGCAACATGGCGATATCATGTCAGAAGAACTTGTATTGGTTTGGCAGCGATGCTCTCACCGATCCACTTTCGCATGTCTTCAATTTTGCTGACCCGCGTACCAGTCAAGCCATGCTGCACCGATCTGAACAAGCTGTAATCAGGATGCGCAATGTCTGGTGAGTACGCTGGATGTGGCAGAACACTCCATTCGAACTGTACCAGTGTACCTTGGACAACTGTTGCGACAAGTGGACAAAAAAAGGCATTTTCAGTCAATTCCTGTTGTCACTTTTAAACAGTTCAAAATAAAACCGACAATTGGAATATGGTGGTGGAGCAGCATCATCGCTATAAGCATCTGAACATGTTTAGCGGTCTGCGGCAACAGATTTCTTCAAATAAACAACAAAAGCAATCGTTATGTGAGGCGGTATTTTCCATTTCTTTATCATTTTCACCTGCAGAAGTTGCTGATCAATATTTTTGCAAACACCTAATATTAAGAATACCTTTTACGTTTACTGTGCTTCCAAATATTCCAAATAGAGTAAGAAAACTGACATAATCGCATCGTTTATGGGTTGGATATGAAAGTTGAAACAGCAATAATCGACACTTGCCAAAGAAACACAAACTATATTTAATACGTGTCTAGAACATAAATTATGAAAAAGCGTAAAACACTTTTGCATAATACATCTGTTGTCCATCGATTATAATTGTCAATGACAGCATTTATATATATATTTATATAAACTATTGGAAAATTGTGCGTGCGGATACACATATATAAACGGTTACATAGATAACAGTCATAAATTTCAGCGTAATGATTGAAGTCAACGTTTTTTTATTTATTTATTTATTTTTTTTTTCTTTACTAAATCGTTTTTATACGATTTCGCTTTCATTGATGAACTGGTTATTGCGAAAGAATATAAAACAAGTAAGAAACCTTGTTTGTCCGCTACAAAACGTAAATATGATATATGTGGGCAACGTTAAGGGTTTGTGTTCATTATAGGTACGTGAATGGATCGTGCGTAAGTTTCTGTTGACCCTGGTTGATTAATATTAATTTGCAAAATTTTTGATTAATAAATTATTGTCGAAACTATTGCGAAATTTTTGATTATTTCGATTTGTTGTTGCGCTAGCGTTCAATTTAAAAATCAATTAAAAGCAGAACTTGATTGCATTTTTCCATTCATGGCCTTTATAACCAAAAAGATGAAATAATAATGATATGGAACTGGGCATAAGAGTTTGACATGCTTTTAAAGTAAATGGGTGATCGGTATTTAGATACCCATACATAGATGATCGTAGCTCATCGTAGGCTTAAATAGTGTTGTAGTCGAATAGTCTTGAATATGTGTTATCTTCATCTTACCTGACGAAGTAATATGTGTGTACATGTGTACATTCGTAGACGTGCCTTCATTTCGATTTGAATTTTTGGAAGTGACATCAGTTGCGTATAGGAAGTTTTTAAGAAAGTTTGCTTTGGTAGCTTCCAGTTACGGGTATTAGTGCAAGCAAGCTATTAAAAACCTTTTGAAAAAATTGGAATCCAGTAGTTTAAATATGAAATGAATATGCGACAAAACGATAGCATTACTTTCGCTGTGACTGTTACATTACCATGTGAGGGTATTACTTGCAAGCTTCGTGCTTTACGTAGTGTAACTTGCTCCGTTGCAGTGGCTGTAACAGATTTTTTTGGTCTTTGAAGAGCGAGAGGCGAGAACAGTTGCTTTCACGTAAGCGCTTAATTCGAAGCGTAGTGTTGGTGAAAGGGGACGGATGATGAACGATACAGGAACTGTGATGTTCAAAGTATAAATAATTATGGCTTAGACTAAGTCAATCATTAATAACAACAATAGATTTGAATATCCACGGCGCTCTCAGTTGTTCCAACCAAAGAAAACTTTCACTAGGGAACGCTAGGGAACAACGACCAGTAAAGTCAAGTCCATAATAAATGTGGTCCTTATATGAAAAGTAAAGATATCGCGATATTTCAACGTGATGAGGTATAACCCTGTATGACAAAGCTTGTCCAATGAACTTCAGCAGCACAGAACCAGAACGAGCTAACATTGGTTTTAGCCAACGACTGATTACCCGTCTCACAAGGGATTCGATTCTTACGACGACACTCGAAAGAGTGCGCTTACGTGGATAATCTCAATACCAGATATCATATTCTATCGGAAAGATGGAAAAATGTATAGCTAGCGCTGGACGCTTCTCAATGAAGATATTTCATTACTATTTTCTTGAAGGACACACCTTTCTTAGCAAAAGAAACCAATTACGTATTTCTTTCAAATATTATCGCGACACTAAAATGCAAAAGGTGAAGACCATACTCTCGCAGTAGGAAGAGATTTTGATGATCTTGTATGATTACACTAGGTTTAAGCTGCAACGCCACACTCGAACATGAGGTGCAGCCCTAAGAAGAAGAATAAAGCTTAGTAATTGATGCCGTTAAGGAAAAACTTTGAACATCCCTGATGCTTCGAGCAAATTCGCGATGGTCTTCTCTTCTCCTGCGATGGTGGTGCTAGGGATTATTAAAACTCTTCATTTTCGTTAAATAGGTTGATGAGAAACATACCTGCACATGAACTTAGCAAACTGCATTTGTGTGTGCGTGTGTGTTACCCCAGCAAGCAATCAATTCACGGCTTAGAAATTGAAATATTTGTTTTTCTACTTTTCCTATTAAATAGTTAATTAAATAAATAGAAATTGCTTGGCTGTTTGTTTAATTAGCAAAACAAACTTAACTTGAATTTAAATAAAAAACAGCACTTTTTCCATTCGAATTCTAATTTAGTTTGTTCCACAAAATTCTTTCAAACAATAGCGTTTTTTGTTCAATTTTCCCATTACTCACATAATGTGCTCAGTTTGTGTCATTCGGTTATTGTTAAGTTCGGCTGTAGTAAATTAAAAAAAAATAAACAAAAAAGAAAAAAAAGATTTTAGTTTGCATAGTACATAGTACACATTGAATACATTGAGACACACCGTTTATTAGGAGCATGTGTTCGTAAGACCAAGTTTTCAATTTTCAATTTAATTTTTACTGCACATAACTCATCGAGAATCAATGTACATTAAATTTCGACTACAATATCGGAAAGTATGCCTTGGCAACTTTATTAAGTCAATATATGTATATATATATATATAGTTGATTAGAGCAGAATTTCAAGGCGTAATTTTTCGGATGATATATACGTATATGATACGTACATATATATATGTAAGATTTTTAGCAAGTAAGAAGCGTGGAGATATATGTTTTTTAGAATACATTTCCTACCACTGATTTAAACCAGCATTCGATCCACCCTTTATCAAGTTTCGAAGAGAAAAAAAAAGAAGAAAAATGTAATGAAAACAAAACGAGATTTTCAATATATATATGTCCATATATATATGTAGTTTTAGACTGAACTGTAAAACCCTATGAGGATAAGTCAAGGTTCACCTACATATGTATATGAAATAAATTCCTAGGGTTTTAGTCTAAGAAATTTTCTCACAACCTCATTTCGGTCGGTAGAAGAATACTTCTGCTTACACATAAAATCGTCAGTAATCAACCACAACTTACGGAGTCGAAAAGTGGCAAATTGGAATCAGTCTCATTTGTCGGCGATGTGTTAAAAATATTTATGAAGATAAGTCAAGGATCAGCTTACTTCATACATATATATGTATATATATAAATAAAGTAAGTTCCTAGTGTTTTAGTTCAGTCTAAGAAATCTTCTCATAACCTCACTTCAGTCGGAAGAAGAATACTTCTGCTCATACGCAAAATGATGAGTAATCAACCACAACTTACGGAGTCGAAAAGTGGCAAACGGGAATCCGTATCATTTGTCGGCCATGAGTTAGAAATATTTATGAAGATAAGGCAAGGGTCAGCTCATTTCATACGTATATATATAGATAAATGAAGTAAATTCCTAGGGTTTTAGTTCAGTCTAAGAAATTTTCTCATAACCTCATTTCGGCCGATGGAAGAATACTTCTACTCACACGCAAAATCATTAGTAATCAACCGTAACTTACGGAGTCGAAAAGTGGCAAATTGGAGTCAGTCTCATTTGTCGGCGATGTGTTAAAAATATTTACATATATGTACTTTGCTGTGTATTTCTATGCGCTATAATCATTTGATACTTGACCCCGCGAATGTATTGGATAAGTAAGAGAATAACAGAATTTGTGACTTCAAAGAAATTACGAATAACTTTTGTTTAGGTTTTGATTTTCACAGTGTTTTTTTTAAATGTATACCCGTAACGAAAATTGAGATCGTTGCCTATGAATCATTATAACAGTGTATAAAAATTATCGACAAAAATGTTGTAATTGTAATGTCTTTGTATTGTGAATTTGAGAACTTAAGCTTAGCTTTAAAGTTTTTAACGGCACTCAAAAGAGAATTTGTAAAAATAAGTGTCCAAAATATAAACTTTAGATGTGTCATTAGCACACATGTACGTGCACAGACATGTACAATAATAGAATTAATATGCCTTTATTTTGCCTCTATGAATACATAAAATTATTTTGCTACACATTTCTCGATTTTTATTCGTAAATAAATGGAAATTTTTTTCTAACTGTAAATAACATTCGCGTCGGTACTATTGAGATTCTATCGCCATATTTGAACAATAAAATTAATCGATACAAAACCAATATGAATAAATTATTAAATAAATTTTTAGATTATAACTCTTTGTAATTTGGTATTTGTGTGAAAAATATTTTCCCATCACTAACGGATGGAGAGTATTCGCATTTTATCATAATGCTTGCATCGCCCAAAAGGACAATTCAGAGATCCTGTAAGCTATATATATATATGCTTGATCAATGTGAAATTTTGAACTGGTCAGACTATGTCTGTCCGTCCATGTGGTGTGTTTTTTGACATATTTCCCATTGCAAAAATGAACATAACGACTTCAAATTTGATAGAAAAATTGGAAGTTGCTGTATGCAGGTTAGTACTGAACATGGCAGAAATTGATCGGAGCATACGCCCGTAGCAAACCGTAAAGTGAACAGGGCTTTGTTTCCCTAAGCAAAAATTTGTGGATTTTTACTTATTACCAAACTTACTTATTACAAATTATGAAAGAAAGAATTCTGAAATTTCTTACAATCACTTTACGAAACACTCTACAATTTATGTGCAAGAATGGAAAACATCGGCCACGCCACCACAAAGTTGTAAGTGATCACATATTCTTTTTTTCACCTTTTTGAGGTTTTATGCTCATTTATCATAAGATGGAAGATGAGGCAGAATGTTTAAAATTATTCTGCACTTTCCTGATCTGAAGATATATCGGCCTAAAATGCATTAATGGATTAATTTTTTCTTAATAAGACCTTTTAGTGAATTAAAAGGTGAAAGATAAGCTTTATCCCGTTCACGTTCTTTGCGCCTATACATAAATAAAGGCATGTAGCGCTAAAGGTTTTATTGCCGGCAGATATTTTTGTCTTTTTTTTATAAAAAAGTATAAAATTTCTGTTGAAGGGCGTCTCTTATTACACATGATGTTGAATTAGAAGGAGATAAGAAAAATATATTCCGGGATTGTTGGCATATTTTAGATACTAAAAATCAAAAAGGTTAAACACAGATAACATGCTTCAGTTACTTTACTTATTGTGGCGACAAGCTCCAATTTTGCAAGGAGGAGCAGCAGCACTAATTTCCAATACACTAGGCCCCCATAAGCAAAGCCACGGATAAGCGTTCCTTGTTTTAAAATTTACAATTTTATATGGATTACCCACATGGGATAGATAGGTACAAACCTTCTTGTCCGTCCAAGTAACGTACAATGTGCATGTGTGTGTTGGCAATTATAGCAGAAGAACCACTATAGACAGCAAATTTGCAACACTCATGGGACGAACTTAGGGCCGACGGGTCCAGCGCCGTCATGAGTATTTCCGAGCATACTACATGTCTAGAATTCAATTTAGTCCTGATTGTGAGATATCTGATATTAGAGAAGACGTTGAATATGTGCTTTTTTTCTGCAGAATGCAACTGGACGAACGATAAACGATCGGAAAAACGATACAAACGGATGTTGGAAAACATTAAAAGTGTGAAAAAATAATTAATGTAAAAACGAAGACTATTGCATGCAACTGCCAATGTATTTACTCCCAGCGTTACTCTTTCATATCACCATGGGAACGTTATAAAGTGTTTGCGGCAAATCGAAATTTTTCAATTGTTCATTTATGGCTATTGTCTTTGTCTTAAAAAAAAACTAATATATGATCTTTTTCTACAGATGGATTAGGTTTGTCCATAGCAAGCATACATGCGAAAATTTTTTTTTATTGTACGTGATGTAGTTTGCAAGCAACGAGTAAAAAATATCCATAGTTTTGATTTTCAAAATAGAGATGCTCCCAGTTTATGTTGCATTGTGGGCGTGTCTATCGGCCGGTTTGACTAATTGCCAATAACAACCGGCCTGTAACAACTTTCAATATTTCTGTCAAGTTTGAAGCCGATATCTTCATTTTTGCGACAAGGCGACTGTTTATTACAAAGGCGGGGCAGATATGCTTAGATCGATTGAGCTTATGACTTTGATCGCAAAGATGTACAGCTTACAGAGTCTATGAAGCTTTTTTTGACAAACCGCTTATACTCCACCAAAATTTCGATGACGGTTATAACAACTTAATGCTCTATACAAAAAAAACTTAGAGTGGTAAACAACGACATTTGATTGTGTAGTGTTTCTTCAAAACATTTAACTACGAAATAAAATTTCATTGATAAAATTTCGTTGATATACAACCAGTTTAGCTTCTCTTTTCAGTTATACGGTAGCCTTAGTTACCAAACAATTTAATGGTTCGTGTTAACCGGCCGATGATTTTCGACTAAGGTCCTTTATATATTTTAGATATAAAAAAATTAAATATGGATCTATAAAATGTCAGGGAAATTGTTAAGATTAAAACACCTTTCTAAAGTAAGACACAAAGCTGACGTCTTTCAAGGTCCGTTCCCGGGCAATTTTTATCAAGATAGTTATAATAGGAATTAAATCTGTAGGTCTTTTACTTAAGTTCTATTATTGGTTATCGCCTTTAGACTTAAATCATGAATTTTTGAATCTTCGGTGACTTTCTTATTAGATAATATTCACGCGCAGTTTTAGGCGTATGTTGCCTGATTAGAAAATGTTTTGTAAAGTGAAAGTCGAGAAACGATCTCCTTCACTTTAACTGCCATAAACAGTTAGTAATAAGTCAAAAGCTAATTATTTTTATAAGCGATCTATATAAACATATATATTCTATAAATTATTTAATTCAAACGTTCATGGCGGCCTCTCTTTTTTTTTTCAATAATTAATAATAATCATTAATTTAACCAACTGTTGTATTGTTATAAACAGATTAAAACATTTTTCAGTCTGAAGTTTGGTTTCTTTCAATGGAAAGATCACAACGTATGCGAAATGAAAGTAAACAAAATAAAATGAACACAATAAAGTAGAGAGACGTAGACAAAACAAAAAACAACAAGATGATGATCTATGTAATGATTTCATACCATAAAATCCAAGCGCGCGCCCAATTCGAATATTCTTGCAACAGCAAAGCTTACTAACTAACTATATGAACACCAAATAACCAATAGCTCTCGTTACGTAGAACAAATCCATTGTATACGTAGTCTGCCTAGTATATGCATACATACCTTAAACGATGACTTTCATAGATGAGTGAGTGACCAAAGGTAGACGACAGGACGCAAACAATGCAAGACGTAGTAGGCAGAGACAAAATATAAACGAACGAAAGAAAAATGAAAAGAATATTGGGGTAGAAAAAAAATGCTGCATGCATTATCCACATGAACAGCTTGGTATTCGTACGTTGCGCCTGGTCGCCTGGTTGCCTGGTTTTTGTTTTTTTTTTGACAAACCAACTGGTAAACTATGATTGTTCATCTATCCTTTTAGCATCGCATGATATCATTGCCATTAACTACAACCAACTGCATTATCATATTAACGATACTGTATTGTTTGTTGTTGGCTTATTGTTGGTTGATTGCCAGACTGAGGGCCTGCCGTGTGTGTTTGTTTGTGTGCGGCCCTTTTTTCCTTTTACATTTTATTTCGTATTAGTTTCGCGTAAGCGAGACTATATCATAACATGTTTGTGTGTTTATTGAGAATATTTAATAAATTGCAAAATATGTGATGTGAGCATAGAGAGAAGGGTATCCGCAAAATGTGCCTTAACCTAGCATGTGTTCTCGACACCAACAGCATTTATGGCCACCATATTAACAACTTTGTATGTGTGTAAAAGGTCAACCGCCACCACAACGCTTTAACTTTAGTTCAATTATTATAGAAGTATGTGCTGGTTTTTGAACTTAAACAATAAAAGAGCAATTTTTTTTTTCATCTTCTAGCTGCCGCTGTTGTTGCTGCTCTTTATTCTGGTTGCCTAGAAAGAAAGGATTATTTTTTCTTTGTTTTTCTGTCTGCACACGTAGCTAACAACACTTTTTATAACCAAGTGTTATTTTTCTATGATCGATAGCGTAAGATGGTGGATATATTTAACGGGCGATGTGCGTGCGAATAGCGAAAAAGCCCACTATAGAGTTTGCAAAATTCCATTTTGTTCTTTCTCGTCCGTGCCTTTTCTACTCTAGTGGAACTAAGCGAAAAACAATGATTCTCGAAAATGGTGTCGATAGGTCCATTGACACGCATAAAGCTAAGACAGAATAGCAGCTATGCATGACTACCCGTAAGTCTGACAGGAATTGATGTCGCATAGTAACACTAGTGTTTACAATGTTGCGATAAATCAATAACAAGGGTGTAAAAGTATTTTTATATATGACTAGCAAAGACACCAACCAAAACGTTTTTACAGAGCTCCGTTATCCATTAACAGAATTGTGCTAAACAAAGCTTCGGAGGGATTTAAGTCAAAATATGGGTAAAATATAATTTTTCGGGAATTTTTTTCACAAAATATTACAAAGACAACATGTCTTTATGTAACATAATTAATATTTGAGAAGAAAAAACTTTTACACTATGTCATAAATGGGGTTAACAAGACGAAAGTTTGCTTAGCTACTGTGGGCAATTCCTGCCCTGTGAAAAAATGAAACTTCTACCGCGTGAAGCCTTTCCAACGATGTACAGGTTATGTTCAGGGCATGGTTTGCCCACATTGATCGTTCAAACATTACCTTATATGTTAGTCTATATAAAGTACGATAATTTTCAAAATCCCATAAAAAAATTCTCCAAGCAAAACTACATATAATATAAGAGATGTTTTGTTCGTAATATTTTGTAAAAACAATTCTCGAAAATTTATATTTTAACTATACTTTGACTTAAACCTCTCGGAGACTTCATTTAGCAGAGCTCTGTTAACGGCTTAACAGCGCTCTGTAAATAAGGTTGCTTTATGCATTTGCTAATTATATTTAAATGTAACCTCACACCCCCTTCAATAATGCGTATGAAAGCTCGTAATGATGTCTTTTTCAGAATAAAAAAGATACATATTCTCAATTTCCAAAAGCTCAGGAATTTTTCAACAATCTATTATGTTCTTAAAGTCTTAATGTTGTACATTAAAATTTACATAAAATTTCACTAAATTTATTAAGTTGACAGTAAAATGTCACTTACATGACGGTCTCCTATAATTATTATGTGCTTGCAAAAATTTTGATCACTTTTTTTGTGAGAGATTGGTACAATATATATTAATCAAAATAGTTTCGATCACTTTTTTCTACAACATTTGACAATATGTTTGGCACCATGGCGATATCATGTCGAGAGAACTTATATTGATTTGGTAGCGATCCACCCACCGACCCATTTTCGCAAGTCTTCAACTTTGCTGACCCGCGTGCCAGTCAAGCCATGCTGCACCGATCTGAACAAGTGGTAATCAGGAGAGGCAATGTTTGGTGAGTACACTGAATGTGGCAGAACTTCCCACTCGACGTGCAACAATGTATGCTGGACAACTCTTGCAACAAGTGGCCAAAATTTGGCATTTTCAGTCAATTCGTGTCGGCAGTGTTAAACCGTTGAATCCAAGACAGACCATTGGGATATGATGGAGCAGCATCACCATAAGCCTCTGAACATGTTTAGTGAGCTTCGGCAACAGATTTCTTCAAATAAACAAAATATGTAATGAACTTACAAGAAGAAGAATTTTGAACGCTCCCTGATGAATAAATCAATAATATTAAATGGAAAAGTGTTATTTTATGTAGAGGAAGGAAGGTCAAAAACCATCGAATTCAACCGTTATGTATGCCGGTATTTCCCATTTCTTTATCATTTTTGTCTGAAAAAGTCGCTGATCATAATTTTTGCAAGCACCTAATAATACAAAAATATTGAAATAGATTTAATTTTTTCGAATCAACAATATGTTCAGTTGGATATTTAATAAAGTTGCGAAAGATTCGCCAGATTTGCAATTATTTGTGAAAAGTGCATGAAAGTTTTGCGTTTTTTACTATCACTCTTCTCATAATCATTTGTTTATGTTAGTGCATGGAGCGCGAATCCATTCCATTTGAACAAAAAAAAAGTAAATTTTATATATAAACAAAAGATAATGAAGATGAAATGATTGAAAGATGCACAGAAAAATAGTGCATTGCACGGAAAGTGGGTCATTTTATTGGATGTTCTTCTTTTATAGAAAAATATTTAGCATAATTAAAAGTAAATTCTATAGCATGATCCAATTTATATGAAAATGTTGCTTTATCATCGTTGTTGAATGGCGTATTAATCACCATAAGATATCCGCTTGATGTGCTTATATTTATATTTATATGGCTTTTCATATATCGGAATCAATAGAATATAATACAACAACAACAATTCCAATTCAATTCCTCTCAAGTTGAATTGACATGAAAATTAGTTGCATGTGCATTGAATTGATTGCCTTCAAGAAAACTCAAGTTGATCGATCAAAAGCATATAACTTACGGGATTCTTTACGCCTATTTTCAGATGTTATCCGCGAAAATATGGCCTATTTTCAGATGTTATCCGCAAAAATATGCTCGCGGCTATTCATGCATGGCAATCCGGCTAGTCTCGGAAGACAAACATCGACACAACCAATTTTCCAAAATTAATGTTATAAGCTAGGGAGGAGTTGATTGAAGATGTTTATATATATTTCGTAAATGTATTTTAGCCAAAGTTTTGAATAGGAAACGAGTTTCAAGTCAATATTCCAAAGAAACTCTGTTTTCCTCAGCTGTTTGTTGCATAGGCGTTCTTGTCATAAAACTCAGCTCGTCATAAAAAATATTGTATTTTAGTTTCCGAAATTTCGTTCTGGAAAGCTTTACCGTGTTCTGATAGACCAAATATCACTGATGGCGACATCAAAGTTATGATTGAAGTTGGTCGACACATAACGATTCCTGAGATTGTAGAAAAATCTAATTCATTCCAAACGATAAGTTTATTCCGTATATAAAAAAAATTTAATTCATTTCATGTTGAAAAGCCGCAAGAAATTTCTGGACCACTTAATATTAGAAGATTGCGTTAATTTTGGAAGTTTTTTTTTTTTTTTAAATCATTGGTTGAGAAAAGTTGGTGCAATGAATGATATATATAATGGGACTTCTTATTTGGAAGAAATTCCTGTAGGGATTGATGGTTTTAGAAATAGACCAAAACGGTCAAAGGACACGCCTATAACATAACAGAAGTTGAAAACATCTTTGTTTTCGAAAACAAAAAAAGTTTTTTATGCTCATTACACGCATATTCTACGAGTGCGATCCAATCATCGACACGTTTTCACAGTTCTTCAACTTTATGGAACCGCGGTTTCAGCCGAGCCCTGGTGCATTAATTTGAACAAGCGACAATCAGCTGCTGCCATGCCTGGTTGGTGCACTGGGTGTGGCAGAACTTCCCATCCGAGCTGCAACAGTGTATCTTACAACAACTCTTCCAACCTGTAGCCGAGTATTGTCATGCAGGAGGATGACTTTGCGTTTGTTAGGCGCTATTGCTGGTCGTTTTTCCAGCAATGCATCGTTTAGTTTAGTTAATTGACCTCGATAGACATCGGACGTAAGAGTTTCATTCGGTTTTAGCAGTTCGTAATACGTTACAGTTTGCTGATCCCACCACATGCACAGCAAAACTTTATGGCCATGAATATTCCGTTCGGGAGTGAATGTGGATGTTCCCCTGGACTAACCCAAGACTTTTTGCGCTTAGGATTGTTGTAGTAGATCCACTTTTCATCGCCAGTCCCAATACGCCACCGATAATTCTTTATTTTTTTGCCTGTCAAGCAATGAAGCTGAAGTAGTTGGGAATGGCAGTTTCGCTTAATTCGTGTGAATGAATCCCTCCTGTTGGATTCTCTGCATCGCATGTAAACGTCCACAAACACTTGATTTAGCAACTACTAAGCTGTTCGAAAGGTCGTTGAGAGTTTGAGTAGGGTCTTCGTCCAATAAGTCATGCAATTTATTGTTTTCGAACTTTCTTGACCTTCCCGGCCGCTATTTGTCGTTCACATCAAAATCAACACTTTTAAGCCGCTGAAATCAAAACCGTCAGTTGAAATATGACGGAGTAGCATCGTCATAAGCTTTTGAACGTGGTTGGTGGACTTCGGCACCAGATTTCTTCAAATCAAATATCAAAAGTAACGAATATCGAAAATGCAATTTTAAGCGTTCCAGGATTAGTGCCTGTACACACTGAATATCCGAATAATACTAAATTGAAAATTGTTATTTTAGATAGAGAAAGGTCTAAATTGTTATCTGCACTGTTTTATCGCATTTCTTTATCTTACCATTTCTACCTGTAGAAGTCGCCTATCGAAATTAACGCAAACACCTAATATAGAGATATCTGTTATATATATAATATGGACATCGGACTCGGTGAAAAGTAACAAACCCGTTCTTGTTAATTAGCCTATTTTTCCGATGTCGTACTTTGCCTAATTTTTAGTCTTGCATCCTATATATAATCCGCCGTTTATTACTATTGGTTGTCAAATAGTCGCATGTTCACCTCGATTTAATGGCTCACACCTAGCTAGGATCCATGTATGCCTCCATACCAAATGTAAACATATATTATTTTCTCTGTTTCTTTCCTATTTTGTGTCTGTATTTACATTTGGATTTTGTTCTTTTTATACTCACCGTCAAAAGATGGGCTTA
Organism: Glossina morsitans morsitans; assembly: GCA_001077435.1. Lineage (NCBI taxonomy): Eukaryota > Metazoa > Arthropoda > Insecta > Diptera > Glossinidae > Glossina > Glossina morsitans. Next base: position 244,301 of record CCAG010016887.1, on the reverse strand, counting down.
TAATTTGCTCTATCCAAACGGTCCCAACATCTAGACGGCACTTTTGGAAATCCGATAAAAGGTATATATTTTTGATCAGCATCAAATTCTCAATCGATCTAGCTAAGTCCGTCCTTCCGTCCACTCGTTTGCATACCTTTCCAATGTATTCATGTCTTACAGCCGCAAAAATAAAGATGGTCGTTGCAAATTTTGTACACCGACTGAAAATAACTAAAGTCAGTCAAAGAAGAAGAATACTCTCACAGTAAAGTAGAAGAAACTAGAAACCCTTCCCATTATTATATTTTATAAAAAATTTTCCAAAAGTTTTATTTTAACTGAACTTTGACTTAAACCTCTCCGAGGCTTCGTTTTATAGAATTCTATTAAGGGTTTAACAAACCTCTGTAAAGAAATTTTGGTGTGTGTCTTTGCTAGTTATATTTAACTTCACATCCTTATTTATATTTTTATATCAGATGCTTTATGAAAGTTAAGGAGTTCATGATGTGTTTAGCTTAAAGTTAATCTTTAAGAATCTGCTGTTATTCAATTCAAATAAATAAATAAATAATTTTCGCTTTATTAGTGTATCATAAAACAAGTAAGAACATTATAGTCGGGCAAGGCCGACTATTAAATACCATAAACCACATTACCTAACACAATTATTATTTTGTATTTTCATATTTTTGAGAGTCAAAAACAAAAAAGAAAGCTATTATTAGACCGCAAAACCGAGGTGGTAATCAGGAGCAGTTTCACTTAAGCCATCATTAGATATCTTAATGTGCAATGTTTTCAAATTCTTGATGAGTTGCAAATTAGCCATTAACAGCTTAGTCTAGTCCATGTTTTCACCAAGCTTAATAACTAACAACATTATAGTCGGGCAAGGCCGACCTTTAAATACCCCACACCCCATTGTCTAACGCAATTGTTAGTTGCATTATAGAAAGCAAACATTATATCTTGTTTCTATATAAAGGCATATTTTTCAAGTGCGTATTTATAGGGAAGCGGAGCCAAAATGCAGCCTAACGTAATAAGTATTTAATCCTTACATAGGTTAAGATCCAAAAATAGGCGTAGATGGTCCAAATTTTGTAGAGTTCATATTATGGGCCAATTTCCATCACCACATATTAAAACCTAGACTTTGCTGCTCTACAAAGGATCAATTTTCGTGAAAATCTTTATTAAGGTAGGAACCAAAAAATAGGCCTAGATGGTCCAAATTTGGTACAGTTAATTTTTTTATAAAAATTATACCTTTTTGTCCTTGAGAGGAGGTTCAAAAAGTGCCCAAGCTGGTCCAAAGTTTTCATACCAATTTAGAATGCCGGAAGGCTGCTACTTAGCTTCTTTTGCCGAGAAATCTTGAAAATTGCAATTTTGTTTCCATATGACAACTTTTCGAAATAGGGCGTTATATGAGGAGAGGTTGGAAAATTGGACCGTTCCGAACTATTTTCAATAACGTTTGTTCTTGGGTCGAAACACGTCACTGTACCAAATTTCATCGAAATGTCTTGAACATACATTAACATGGGCAGACATTAGATGGATAGACGGACGGGCATGCTTAATAAAAGGTGGGCCTGTCTTAAGCCCTTCTGTGTGTTACATACGTCTGCACTAATTTAATATACCCTGCGTCCTTAATGCACCCTGTAGTGGTGTTGGGTATAAAAAATAAAACCTTTAATTAAAGGGGAAAGGACGGTGCAAAGCAAAATGTTCAATATTTATTATATGTCAACGCGTAAATGTGAATTGTTTGGAAACACGACAAAAGCGATTCTCTTTTATTGCTTTTATTTATTCACTAAATTATGTAAATTTAAAACGTAAACAATATTATTTTAAGTAATTTAAAATTAATGTTTTTGTCTTTATTTTTCTTTCTTTTTTTTTAGATCTTAAACATGGAGGACGATTCAAATTGGTATCGTGCCGAATTAGATGGCAAAGAGGGATTAATACCCAGTAATTATATAGAAATGAAAAATCACGAGTAAGCACTTGTCTTGTTTCTTTTTCCGTATTTCTCTAAGACAAAATTAATATTTTATTTAAAAAAAAAAACTACTCTTCTTTGTAGTTGGTACTATGGTCGTATAACCCGTGCTGATGCTGAAAAATTATTGTCAAATAAACATGAAGGCGCTTTTTTAATACGTATTAGTGAATCAAGTCCTGGGGATTTTTCGTTATCAGTAAAGTAAGTGCTTCACATTTTGGCATCCGCTGTTGAACGATATTCGCTTTTAATACTCACGAGGAACTTCACAATGTCGCTTTAGTATATATACCCAAATATTTTATCATTGGATAGACGCACTTGAAAGGTATCTTCCCAATTTCATGATCTACGCTCAAGGATATATTAAGATTGTGCGTATGTATGCAACACAGAAGGATTTGAGATGATCCACCTTCTAAGGTATCGATCGATTCAAAGTCACGTTCTGAGTCAATCTAAGAATGTCAGTTCGCCTTGTCCTCAACTTACGGGTCGTAGTTTTCGAGATATTTTGATGAAATTTAGTGCACTAATATGTCTTGACCCAAGGACGAACGCTACTGACAATGACTACTGACAATGGTTCAGATCGGGCCACTTTTTCGGTCATTTCAAATATAGCACCTTCTTTTTGAAAATCATTATATGAATAACTGCACTAAGCAAAGCGGTGTAAAGTATTTAATGATGGGTCGTGTCCCACCATTGTGTTTTTACCTTTTTTTCTATAAATCAATTATATGGCCCTAAATCAGCACCGGAAAGTTATAAACAATTTATCATGCATAAATCGCTGTAGAATTTAAAAAAAAAGAAGGAGAAAGGACGGGTGCCAAGCCGATGAGAATGTTGCAAAAGAAGAAATCTAATGTGGCATTCTTTCCATTTTGACCGAAGTACACTTCTTCCCGCATCATTTCCAAATAAATTTATTTTTGTTTCTTCGTTCCAAAGTACTTTTTCCAAGGAACTTTTCGGACTTCTTTCCCTGGGGGGTTGTTCTAAATGACTGGAAGGTGTCCCGTTTTGCTACAATTAATTGTTGCGATTGTCGGTAACGAGAAAAGTTTTTTTTAACTTCGCCGCACTTCATTACTTTTTTGTGCCTTACTTTAATATCTAAACAAAGAAATCAATTATGACGGACTTCTCCACATTACATGCAGATGTAATTAGCGTATGATCAAAAACAACAGGGATCGTAATTATTCAGAGATAAGGTTGACTGGCAATTTTCACGTCCTACCAAATTTTGAGCAAAATCAACGGCTCCTTGATTTCCTTTAGCAGCGTACCATTAATCGAGATGCCGTCCATCCAGCAACGTATAATATCCCATATGACGGGGGATACTCTGTACCCGGCGTACAGTAGAGCGGTACGAAATTCGTAATATTCTTCACAATTTTCAAAAACCGTATACGGATCGTTAATTTCCATGGAAAGCTTTATACTTTTGTTGTTGTTGCACTTAGATGAATGCAGATGAATTTTCAAAGTCCCATAAAAAAATTCTCCGAGCAAAATTGAATATAACGCGTACATCGTTGGAAAGGCTATTAATCGAGGATTCATGCTGTGCTAGTTTCATTTTTTCACAGGACATGGTTTGCCCACAGTAGCTAAGCAAACCTTCGCTTTATCAACCTCATTTATGACATAGTGTAAATATACTGACATTTCAAAAGTTAATTAATTTACATAACTACACGTTTTGTTTATTATATTTTGTAAAAAAATTTTCCAAAAGTTTTATTTTAACTGAATTTTGACTTAAATCCCTCCGAGACTCCGTTTTATACAATTCTGTTAAGGGCTTAACAGAGCTCTGTAAAGAAGTTTTGGTTTGTGTCTTTGCTAATTATATTTAAATATAGCTTCACACCCTTATCTTCCAAGGATATCAATATTAATTCTTTAATACTTTACAATTTCTGAAATGAGATGTCAATTAAAAATTTATTTATTAATGCACTTGGTAGTAAAAATTATTTTCATGCTTTAGCTTTCTTTGCTTTAAACAGTGGTTGATGAAAAATTCGCGTGATGGCGAATTTAGTTTTTCCTGTTGTCTTTAACTGTAGCATTATTGTTTTCCAGATGCCCCGATGGTGTTCAACATTTTAAGGTATTACGTGACGCACAAGGTAAATTTTTCCTTTGGGTGGTTAAATTTAATTCCCTTAATGAATTGGTAGAGTATCATCGAACGGCCAGCGTTTCCAGATCGCAAGATGTCAAATTAAGAGATATGATACCTGAAGAGGTAAGAAATTGTTGTTTTCTTTTAATTTATTTCAATTTTTCACATTACTCGTCTCAATACGACGTAGTGAGTATCGACCTAGTCCTCATTAAAATTTAGATACTCATAAATAACGCGAAATATCAATTAGTTCGGCTTTAGTCTTTCTTTTGCAAATATTGCGGGAAAGAAATATGACATAAGTAGATAAGATATGAAATATTAGGTGTTTGCAAAAATTTTGATCAATGGCTTTTACTAAATGATAAAGAAGTGTGATATACCAGTGTACATAACCTTCCTCTACATAAAAAACAGTTTTCCATTTAACATTTGATTAATCACGGCACCCTCAAAATTACATTTCATTTTTGTTACTGTTTCATATAAATATATTTGCCGCCGTGGCCCATTAAACACGTTCAGAAGCTTACAGTGATGTTGCTCCATCGTATCCCAATTGTCGATTTTTGTTTCAACAGTTTTTCAGTGTAGGAATTTTGATGTCAATGACAAAAAGCGAAACTGGAGGACCAAAAAAGTTCAAGAACAATGAGTTGCAAGACTTATTGGCCAAAAAACCAGCTCCAATTCTCGAAGCATTTTCGAACAGCTTAGCAGTTGACGAATCAACTGTTTTTAGAGGTTTACATGCGATGGGAGAGGCCCAAAAGAAGGGAAAACGGCTTCCTCGCAAATTGATGGAACAATCGTAAGCCCAAAAAGTCTTGGGTTAGTTCAGGAGAGTCATCCACATTGACGCCGAAGCGGAATATGCATAGACATAAAGTTTTGCTGTGCATATTGCGGGATAAGCAAGGTGTAGTGTGTTATGAGTTGCCGAATAATGGAACTGTTACGGCAGATGTCTATCGTGATCAATTAACTAAACTAAACGATGCATTGCTGGAAAAGAGACCAGTAATAGCGGCCAACAGGCGTAAAGTCATTCTCCTGCATGACAACGCTCGGCCACACGTCGGAGGAGTTGTTGCAATTCGAATAGGAAGTTCTGCCACACCCAGGATACTCACCAGACATGGCGCCAGCTGATTACCACTTGTTCAGTGCATATACGACTTGGCTAGCACACGGGTCCGCAAAGTTGAAGCAGTAGGAAAATGAGTTGGTGGTTGAATCGCTAGCAAACCAATATAAATTCTTTCCACATAATATCGCCATGTTGCTAAAAATATTGAAAATTGTTGTAGAAAATGGTCGAAACTATTTTGACTAATATATCTCGTATCAATTTTCCATCATAAATGTCTTTTTCAAGTGAAAAAGTGATCAAAATTTTTGCAAACTTCTAATAGATGCCAATGTTAAAAGAATTGTAAAATTTCCCATTTCTAGAAATTAATGCAATGCTTTATTAATATAAAAACCTGAGTAGAGAATGTTGGGTCAGACAAAACATAAAAGATGTCCTTTTCGTTTCATCGTGATCCAGTTGTTTTTTTTGAATTTCATTTCCAAATTAATTTTGCTAAGTAATTTTAACAGATTAAAACAAACTTAGTAAAAGATTTATTATTATGTGGAATTATTGTAAAGAAAAAGTACATAAAATGTTAAAACTGTTCAGCAGTATAAGCTCTGAGATTTTACAGTTATTTGATATCGTTGTAAAAATATCTTTACACTTTTTACTTTTGCATTTCTTAATAGTCATATTAGATGCTTTCTACTGACTATCTGCACTGTTACCAAAACTGTAAGACAAGTTGCGTCAGGTTGAATCCATAGCGGAGAATCCATAGAAAGAGCAGAACGGCAGCCGCATTTTGTTTATAAACCACAATATGAATACATTTTTATAAATCAATTATCATTTAATAATTAAACCTCGATAGGCTGTCAAAAAATGAAATAACTCAGTTATGCAATTATTTAAAACGTGAACTCGTAAATAATTCCAACTTTTTGCACATTTTCAGATGCTCGTACAAGCCTTGTATGATTTTGTGCCACAAGAGTCCGGTGAATTAGATTTTAGACGCGGTGACGTCATAACTGTAACAGACCGTTCGGATGAGAATTGGTGGAATGGTGAGATTGGCAACCGCAAAGGCATTTTCCCATCTACTTATGTTACGCCATATCATTCATAATTTTAAATTACGCAAACGCAACAAAAACGACGACAACACGTAACAGCAGCCACAACATAAAATCATACAAATCATAAAAAAGATACGAACAGAAAAAAAAAAACAAAACGATAATAAAATAAATCCTTAAAAATAATCACAGTAGAAGATATCCTCTATAAGCAGAATAAAGGCAAATTGAGAAAAAATGATTTTGAAAAAATTATGAAACTATTATCTAACAACAAAATACCATAACATTACATAGGATATAATATATAAGTGTGAACGCTGAACTACACATAAAATTTATACATAAAAAAAAGAAATCTATTTAATTATTTTTATAATTGTTTTTTTTTAATTAAACGTAAAAAACAAAAATGATAGTCCGCTCAAATAGAAGAACAAGTGCATTTCTTTACAGCATAAATTATATGAAATATAATTTTTTATTTTTCATAAATAATCATATAAGCGAACGACATTAAATAATTTTGTATTTGATAATCAAAATATTTTTCTTCTTTTTTTTTTACACACAACTTAAAATTGTTAAATAAAGTTTAGAAAAAAATGTGTTGTGAGGCATACAAATTTATTACAATATCGGAAACATTTTTTTTAAAGAAAATTGTATTTTTTTTTTTTTTGTTTTGTTTATTTCATGCTTTTATAGTTTATTTCTTATTTTTAATGCAAATATTGAGGAAAAGACGACTGTTACACCAGCGTCTCTGAAAGCTTTCCTCAAATATTACTGCTTAAGCTTGGCTGATAAAAACTCGAAGGCTTTTTACAATATTTTAACTAAAATAAAAAAAAATAAAAATTTGCCATACCTTCTATTTGTTTTAAAAAAAAAGCAGCTTTCTGATAAAAAAAAAAAGAAAAACAGAACAATTAGGCCATAAATAAGTCCTATTTAAAATTACACAGGAAAATATTTTTAATATTTTCTTTATACATTACTTACATTAAAATACGTCTAAACTTAAGATTTTTTATTGATTATATAGATTATTGCCCCAGAGACAGAGGCCGCAATATATTCATAAAAATATTAAACAAAAGCAAAATTTAGTTATGAGAAACTAAAAATAGCGAATGCAAATGAAGATTTTTGATGTATTTTTTGTAAAAATAGTATGTTTGTGGATATATATATACATCAAAGGAATTCCAAAATGTGCTATTATTGTAATTTTGTAATAAATTGCATAACATAACATATCTATTTCATCAGCAAATACACGCATGGAGGTTATGTGTAAATGCAAAATTACGCACAATTAAAATTTCTTAATACAAATATATGCGACCAAAATTTTGATTCGTACAGAACAGTTTGATAGGACCTGAATGCAGACAGTGTCCTCTTGTTCACATTAAATTTTTTGCAAGCATAAATACATATTGGATAACCATATCACTTTAGGCCATTTAAGGCTTTTCTTGATTGAATTCTCTTCTTCTCAAATTTTCATGCACAATTATTCTTCTTCAAACTCCACACACTTGCTTTACAACAACCCTCTCTCCAGAAAAAACCGTTAGCTGGTTTCTCTTTTCGTAAATGACAACCAAGTGTCAAAAATAGGATTTTGTCATGAAATGACCATCCGAATTTTCTCTTAAACCATCACACAATTCAATAAGCTGTCATTTTCTGTTAAACTATCACATAATTCGCAAATAAATTGCCGACATTTTCTTTTAAAAAACCTCCGAAATCTATCAAAGTAAAGAAATTCACAAAAAGAAGAAGAAGAAAAAACTAAGCAAGCAAAAAAAGCATCGACCGATATTTTTCTATAAAAATCAATCTTCTAATACGTACATGTACGCGAACATGTATATGTATATACATAAACATATTTATTTAGTTTCTGTATTTTTTTAAAATGCATAAAATCATTTATATAACTCTTCGTTTTAAGGAATTTTGATTCTGCTTTTCATGTCGAAACAAGGAAATCATAGGGATTTTAAAAATGTATAAAAAATAACAACAATAAAATTTACACAACACTTGAAAGAAACTTAAAAACACCAATTTTCTTTCCTTTTCTAAAAATAAAAAAAAAAAAATAAAAGAAAAAAAAACGAAAAAACAAAAAGAAAATGATATAAAAATGCAATAAAATTTTAGTGTATTAAAAATGAAATAAAATATAATGCCTAAGTCGGCTAAAGAACCGACTATTTAACACCCTACACCCAAATACAGATTTTCATGATGCAGGGTAAAAATGCCGCCAACTATTTACACAATTTCGAACATATGTTATTCACATTTTTTTAAGAAACGTGTGTAGAATTTATTTCTTAAACATAAAATAATAAAAAATATTGATATACAACAACAATTATGCACTTTTTAGTAAGAACAACATCATGGATATATATACATACGATATACATACGTAAAAAATTTATTCGTGAATAAAGGTTTGTCAAAGATATTAATTGTGTTTAACAATGAAAATCATAAGAGGGCGAGTTTTTCATTTTCAAATGTAAGAAGTACAGAAGAAACAAAGTCCCTTTTTAAGAATCTGTCTTGTAAATAAAACCGGTATAAAGCATAGAGTCTTACAGACAAGTTTTCTTACTAATATTGCTATACAAAAATGGTTTAAGAAGAAGAAGACTAATTGGGAAATTTTTCTCACCTTTTATTCGCTTTATTAGATGAAAAACAGTTTGCTTCCTTAGTCAATAAGAGGTAAATGTAAACTTGCAAACAGTTATATGATATTATGAAATTCAAGAAAGCCTTTCCTACGCTTAGTTTTCGGGGAAAAAAGAACATTTTTTCAAGCCGGAGGATCATTTGTGCCGTTTCGCATTCTTAAAATAATACTAAGAGATTCCAATCTAGTCTTTGCATGGTTTGTTGGTAATTTTCTTTCTAAATTTAACGTCTCCTATAATATATTTCATCTAAACTATTTAAATTTATCAATATGGCCGCTTGAGCAGTTCACGGCGTTTTTTGTCCAACTACAGCAATACCCAGAGATCGGCTAAAAAATACCTATTCTTGATTGGCGGAAGAGTTGACGATTGAAGCACCCACATTTATTATTGCTAAAGCCGGGAAGAAGATACAAAACGATATCTGCATCCAAGATGGATACAGCCATTCCAATTGTTTTTTATATTTTTCTAAACGTAATGTTTAGTCTCTATTTTGATAGTTCTAAAGCCATTAAATTAAAAAATACATATATCAATTTTACGTTAGTCCCAACAATATCGTAATGTTGTTTAATTCAATTTTACTGCTTTAAATTTTGGCAAATGCTCTGGCATCTTCGTCTTATAATATTTTATCGTAAAGCAACAACTTTGACTTCTGGTAACTCTATAAAAATGTGGAGAGAAACAATTTACTTGCACGAGCTTGCTTACTTTGAGATTGCTTGCAAAAGAAAAAAGAATTAACGAATTAATCAATTAATTGTAGAAATTGTCTTTGAATTTTAAAAAAAAGTTAATAATTTTAGTTAAATATAAGTTACGCTAATATCTAAAAAAAAAGTAAACAACAAAAGAAGAGAAACCTAATCATTACATAGTGCGTATGTGCAAGAATCTAAGAAAAGGGCACCTTCTACTCATTCTATTCAATGTAATTTATGCGGAAATAATAAAGAATATTCCTTTAAATAATCAGAAAAGATAATTAAAAATAATACAAATGAAATTTTTATAGAAAAATTGTATATACTGCGAATCTATGATAACACATGAATATAAGTGAAAATCATAACATTATTACCAACGATGAATAAGAAATCTATGTTGGCATACAAAGAGGATCGCATATTAACAACACAGCAATTGAAAAAACTTTCGGAACACAAATATCAATGTAATAATGCAAGTCTATTGGATCCTTGGCTGCAGCCATGGTGGAATTGTTTGGTCTCGAAAACTCCTCTGTGGTTGGCACCGAATTTAATTACAATTGTCGGTCTAATAGTAAATGTTGTCACAACTTTGATATTAGTGGGGTGAGTTGATTTATACTTTGTGTGTTTAGAGGTAGTATAATATTGTTTAACGCTTTGCAGTTGCTGACCGTGAAAAAAATTTTGTTACGGTAGAAAATTCATTGGTTTGATTGTTTTTGTTTTTGTTTCGTAAACATAACCGTGATTAATTTCAATGCAGAGAGTAATTAAATAAAAAGAGAGAGAATTTATTTCCTAGAATCTTGATATGTTTCATGTAAACATATAATAGTGAACGCTCACCTTAAGTCCAACGTAGCTTTTTTTCTTATTTTATGTATTTCTTATAATATAACGGTCTTAATTAAGTTGCACTTGATTCGCTTTGTAAGAATTCTAAAGCCAAAGGTGAACACGTACACATATGATTTATGATATCCACTAACGTATTGTGTTCACATTCAATTAACACACATTTGAAATTTTGTCTATACGGCTCGAGTCACTATTTCAATTGACCCCCTGCATTGATTGGAATACTTAATACATGAAAGAAAAAAAAAAATGAAAAGCGAAACATGAGAAACACAAAAGTGCAGAAACTGCAAATAAATCAATGAGACAATGTCTCAAACTAGCAAGTAAGGGGAAAATTGCCATTCCATATAGTTTAAAAGCTAATTTCTTTACAATCAGCATTGATGAGCAGGTGGGTTTACCTTTTACTCGCATTTATTTTTAAATCGTCATATTATTATTCCATCCATTTAAAGGTTTATTAATAACATTTTCATAGCTACATAAGATTCAATTTTATTATAAATTTAGAAAACGTTATTTTATTTTTCTTAATTCAATTTAGCATTTATGAGTTATTTCTAAAGGGGTAAATCACGTGTTGTGCTAGTCTTCTTTCCTATGAACAATTTCTATAAATTATCTAAATTGTCTTTTTGTACGCTTTGCACGTTTTTTCTGCACTTGTGACAAACACAACAAGTGTAAAACGTTTACTATTAATACAACTATACGAATATATATCAATCACGCGTCCATAGGTACTTGAAATTACCATAGGAGAAACACTGCAATATAATCGTTTTAATAGAATATTACGTATGCAAAAAGCACTGAACCTTAGACCTTACACCTGAGGTGAAAACTATCAGATTTACTTAACTTATAATTCTTGGAATTATAGATACAGCCCAGGCGGAATAACTCCTCCACCGCGATGGACTTGCCTCCTTTGTGCTTTTGGCCTGTTTGTTTACCAAAGTCTAGATTCAATAGACGGAAAGCAAGCAAGGCGAACAAATACGTCTTCGCCGTTGGGTGAGCTTTTCGATCATGGTTGCGATTCCATATCCACTGTGTTTATTGCTTTATCGGCCTGTATATCCTGTCAGTTGGGCCACTATCCTAATTGGTTATTCTTCCAGGTTACTGTTTTTTTTATATTAAAAAGGAAAATGTAGTTTTTGAAAATTTCTTTTTTCTGTTCTTAGTGTTTTTGTGCTATTGGTTTGTTTTATTGTGCCCATTGGCAAACTTATGTTTCGGGCACGTTACGTTTTGGAAAAATTGATGTAACTGAAGCTCAATTAACGATCATTGGTATACATTTAATATCAACCGTGTTTGGTCCGGAATTCTGGTTAACGAAGGTAAGTCCAATTGTTTAGGCAAAACATATCTTATTCCTCTTAATCAAATTCGTTAACAATTTGCTTTGATTAATTCAGCAATAAATTACCAACATTTCCAGGAGATTTTTCAAATTTTATTATCTTTTAATTGTTTTTTTTTTTCGGATTGGCTTAAACATATTATACCTTAGTTTATAGTAACGTATTTAACTCATAAGAAATTATAGAAAAAGCCCCACACCACTAGACAGTGTGTATTTATTTAAAAAAAAAAACAAATATATAATTTGTTAGGAAATGGCTTTTAAATCGCTTTGTATAACGCGTATTAAAAATTAATATAAAAATAGAATATATTAAAGAAATTTATTACTAGAAAACGTGAACTTATGCGGTTGAGGAAATGTTCTCCTGTCCCCTTCATTTAAGGCAGCAATGGTAGCCCTTTCTTAATTAGCAATATAAAGAACATTTAAATAATCACAAAGGCAAATATACAAATTAAAAAAAAAAAGTTAACCCCTTTTGACATACATTGCAATTTGTTTATAGGGGATTACACGACTCAGTCCAATTAGAGCGTACAAATTCTGAACTGAAAATACTATTTCTTACCTTTCTAAACCTATGTTGAAAGTAAACGAACAAAACGCGATAGCTTCCCTAAGACGATACTAAATCACACCAAAATCAGCCCAAAATATGGAAACTGGATCATTCCGTTCATAATAACACCTCCGCTGACCATAGTAGTAAGTGTTTAATATTTTCATAGCCATCATTGAAGAATTGCGATGTGGTGGAAATCGCATTGTCCTAAAACTCATATTTCGACATTTGTTTAAAATTTCGGTACCAGCGGACATAACGAGCATAAAAAACTGCACAAAGGAGAGCTGACTAGACTTTTGCGACGATTATTAAAGGATATCTTATACTCAAGCGTTGCAAATATTTAGTGCTGTTAAGCTCATCAGGAGATATCTGCCAAAAAAAAAAAAACAAATTAGATTTTATATCGACAGCCCGGCACCCATGTAATCAAGAAGTTCTGCTCATTTATACATGGGCATAGTGCATTAGCCGCTATCAAAAAGAATCGGGTGGCGTAAAATACTAATTAAAGCGCAAATAATTGATTATAAAATTAAAATAAACATTCAAACTAATAGCTGGACTTTTTATTAGTCGAAACTGAGAAATACATTGACTATATTTTATATATGTTTGTTTTCCATTCTTATAATTTGGTTTGGTTTTCAACATCCCTTTAGAAATTTATGTACCCATCGTCAATAGAGGATAGGAGATATATATAACACCCCGAAATGCGTATTGTAATACAGTTGTACAGTACAGTATACTCTTACAAGTAACGTCAGTGCCAGTTTCTTTCAGCCATGTGGGCTCTTTTTTCCATTTTCTTAGAATTCAATTTACACATAATTTTTGCGAACATATCTATCACATTACAAGAGATTCGCCTAAAACAAGAGATTCGCAAAATTAACATGTGGCAACTATAAAGTTAAATTTAATAAGAGTTGTTTAAAAATTACTTTGAACGATTATGGCATTCGGTTAAGTAACACGCCCGTAAGTAGAGAAAGTTGTCTGTATCCAAGAAACAGTTTTCAGTGTAAATGACTTATGCAACGTATGCAACTTCAGTAGGATTTAATTTCTAACTATACATGTTTGTATACCGCCGTAGGATGGATGAATGGGGTCCAAACAGAGAAAGCAGGTCTATAAAATAAATTGCTCACTTTCAACATTTTATAAAACAATGTAGAAATTCGTAGGGCTGCCTTAGCTGCATCCTTATTAACTATTCGAAATCTTAACTTACCTGCCCCCTTCCCCATATGTTATAAACTTTATTGAAATATTTTGCATTTAACTATATTTTCATATGTATATTTATTAATTAATAATATGACATCAAAAACACTCCTCGCTCGTCTTTAGATTTTTGGTAATTTAGAATTATGGTCTTCCATATCGCTAATGACTATAATTTGCGGTATTTGGTCATTATCCTATATATCCTCAGTTATTTTGGCTGGTGGTGTCGGCAAGAATGGCAGTACAGTAGCAGTAAGTGCTTTTATCTTTTTTTTTTTTTTATTGTTTTGTATGTTTTGTTCAGTATGCCTCGTTCTGTGATACGCGATTCATGGCGAGCTCCCTTTTATATAAAAGTAATTTAAACCAAAATAATACGTTGATTTTTCAATCATTATTCTTATTGTATGCATTTCGGCTCTTTTGGCTTACATTAAAAAAAAAAACAAAGAAAAAAGAAAAATAATAAAGCTTTGATAACGACATAAAGTTTGTTAATGTTTTCCCATTTTTAATTAGGTATTTTTTGGTACATATATATTTATCGCTGTGGTTCCCTCTCTGTCCCCTACCTTGAATTTCTCTTTTACTTTTAAATGGTGTTTATTGCTGGTTCTTCCCTTTTGGTTTTTTTTTTTTTTTTTTACATATAAACAAAATGGTTTTAAAAAATATTTTCTTAATTTATTATTTTTTCTTCAAGTGTTATGTGTTTATGTAAAAATATTTTTATATTGTTTACTTTTAATCTAAATTTTCATATACAATATTTATTCACTAATCATATTGACTTAAGCAATTAGGCGATTGGGATTTTTTTTTCATAATAAAGTTGGAACTAAGTATACACCTCTGTATCCGTAAATCGAGGGGCATAACAGTACAACTTTTCTAAAGTTGGATAAAAGCTACTTTTTTATATCTTTTTCTACCCTGCACAATACCGAGGTACAAGGTTATATTAAGTTTGTGCGGATGTAGGCAAGAAGGATTTGAGTTAGACTCATTTTTTATTATGCCGATCGATTCAAAATCGACCTAAACTTGTGTGTCCGTCCCGTGTTTTTGTGTTAACCCACAGTTGAGTATTTTGACAGAACTTGGTAAATGAATGTGCTTTGGGCCAAGGACGAACGCTGTTGCAAATCTTCAGGATTGGACAATTTCCTCCATCACTTTCTATATAAAGATTTATTTTGAAAAGCCGTTATATAAATAACCACATTTAGCGAAGTGGTGCAAGGCATTTAAGGGGCGGAACCTGGCCCACTATAGTCTTTTTTTCTTATTTCCTAATCAAAAAACACTTAGGGTTAGATAAACGAACAAGAACGATAAACATTCTATACCCTGCGCTCAGTTGGTACACATCAGTTGATACATCAACACACTCAATGTTAAACGAGCGGTAAAGGTAAAGAAATTATTTGTAGGGTCTTCCCGTGAGCTAATTGAAATTTTGTCGGCTTTTTGACAGCAATTTAATGTATGGTTTCTTCTATTTTAACCTTTCAATCATGTCGAACGAATACACTGCCAATATCAAAACGTAGATAAACTACAGGTTGTCGCTTTTACAACTCCTCTTAGAATTAAATTCACATTTTTTGAAACTTTAAATTATGCTTCGGAATGAACGGTTCAAATATTGAACGTCTGGAAACAAGCCCAACCTTCAATAATTTCGTAACTACAATATCTCGAATGCTTTATGCCTGACAAATACTTTCGTTTACTCGCCATGGTATAAATAAAAATAAACCTTAGAGATCCTCTAAATTAAACAGCTTGAGACTTCAAATTCATTCAACCATATCTGGCTTTGGATGCAGAAAAAATATAGATTCAAAGAAGAAGGCAAATACTTGGGACATGTATTGTCGATTCAAGACAAATTTATGGTAAGGGCCTTGTCATACTTGGAAGGTTCGTATAAAATACTTTACAGTTCCTGATATCATTTTGATTGGAATAAAGTCACAGATGCAAAATTCCATGCATTCCCAATTATACTGTTATGCTCTTTAGCTACGAATACGTTATAAACATTTCATTATTTATTAAATGATACATTCCAGTGGTATAAAGGAACAATGATTTAAAAAAATGGTTAAAAGAAATATGGATTTCTTGGTGTGTTCTCCTTTCATTTCTTGTCTTTTTTCATTATTCTGTTTGTTTGTTCTCATTCTTTAGCTGCCGATAATGGAATTAAATAAGAATTATGTAATTCTAATTGGAATAACAATTTGTTATGGCTTAAATTTTGTAAATTTTTGCAAAATGTTTTTGGAGGGCGGCAGTGGCAAGAATGGCTCCTCTGTGGCTGTAAGCATTTCATAATTTTATTAAAAATATTATTATTATTATTTTTTTATTTTGTTTGACAATCTGCCAAAAATCTTGAAACAAAAAAAAAAAAATCATTTACGTGCGCTATTCTAAACATTTCAGTATTTAAAAAGAAAAACGCTTGCGTTTCTTTCTTTCTTTTAATTAACATTCATTTGCGTACATTTTAATTTTGTAACTTTTCAATAATATTTTTTTTTTTTTTGGTTCTTTAAAAAACCTACAAATTAAATTTATGGAAGTAAAAAATTTAACTTATAGCTAACAAGTAAAATGAATAATTTCTTTTATTGCTGGTATTAAGGATTCTATTTTGGTGTTTTAAAGTTATATTAATTAAAAAAAAAAAAAAAAAAAAAAAAAACCGATTGAAAATGTGGTAAGAATTAAATTTTATCATTTTTTTTTTTTTGGCATAATTGAAGTTACTTCAACTTTTTCCGGATGTAATTGGCTCAGTTTGTTTTATTTATTTAAATTCAAACATTTTTAATTATTTTTTGTTAATAAATCTTTGCTGTTTTGATTGTGAATATATACAGTCATGTTGAGATATTTGAATTTCTATAAAATCTTCCATTTGTATTCATCACTAGAGGATGATGATATACTATATTGACCATTCAGAGGACCGTGGTAAAATGGTGTAGTCCATGGATTCTTGTTAATTACTAGTAAAAGACTCGTTTAGGATTTACATTAAAATTTTCGTGCTGAGTTTAACGAGCGTAATTTTAGTGCCATCAAAAGCGATTTTTGGAAAAAAAAATTTATATGCATTCCTCAAGAAATAATTATATCTGTCGATTTAAAATATTGTTGACATTATTAGTTTAGAGATAAATTCATATTGTTTGGCATACTATCAATGAGATTTAATTATTATTAATATTGATAGCCAGTCTTCTTAAGATATGTTAAAATTATTTATCAATACAAATAGAAAGAATCTTAATTGCGAAAACGAAGGGAAAACATTGCAGTCGGGCTATGCCGACTATTAAATACCCTACATCGCATTGTCTTTTACAATTCTTATTTTGCCAAAAACAAAAAAAATCGTACAACTTTGGTACAGTGTATTTTTTTATCTTAAATTACTATTATGGGTTAAGTTCCATCATAACATATTAAAATTTAGACTTTTCTACCCTACAAAGGATCAATTTTCGTGAAAATCTATATATAGGATAGAATCCAAAAAATAAATCAAGGTGGTTCAAAATTGCTACGGTTAATGTTTGTTTTATCTTAAATTAGTCTTACGATGAAGCATTGAAAATTAGACCTTTTTGTCATATTCATAACTTTAGTTTTCGTTATATGAGAGGAGGTTCAAAGAATTTTCCTGGTCGGTCCAAAGTTTTCATACCGGCTTAGAATGCCGAAATACTATTATTTACCCATTTTTGTCGAGAAATTTTGAAAATTGGACTTTCTTTTCATATAAAGGCTTTTCAGAATAGGCCATTACATGGTGAGTGGTCAAAAAAGTGGACCGTTCCGAACCATTTTCAAGAACTTTCGTCTTTGGATCAAAACAGGTCATTGTACCAAATTTCATCAAAATATCTTAAAAATTGTGACCTGGACACAACTTTACAACGACAGACATCAGACGGACAGATAGGTTTAGATAGATTTGAATTAGTCATAGACACTTTTAAATAATTTTTCTATAAATGTAAGCCGCCGCGTAGCATTTCTTGCACAGAAATAATTGTTCAAAGCATCTCCTTGGCTGTACTCCTCCTACAGGTCCCGATTTTCTTTCAAAAATAAAAAACCAGAAGCTTTATTGAAATATTATTCAGTATAAAGCGATGGCGTATGAAAGATTTTCTTAATTATTGTTTTGAGGAAAACACAAGTGAGGTTAATAATCTCTCCAAAAACTTGATTAAAGTCAATCAATGAAACAATTCTTACACGTAGAGAACATGGCTGCAAATCTAAAAGTAAACTTTGAATTTGGATTGAGAAAAGTGTCCTTAAAAATGCTAAGTAATGAAAATTCCTTCGGGCTACATAAGCAAGTTGATCAGTCATAACATTTTTCGAATGTCACTTTTGACTACTTGATAAAAGTATGGGTTGAGACGAGAAATAACGCAATCCCCCTAAGATAGGCAGTTCGATTAGGACTGTAACAAAGGCGTCAATATGTTTGCTAAACTCGTGGTCAATATTGGCTGAAATATTATTATTGTGAGGATAGTACAAGTCTGAGTACACAATGATTGCCACCCTTGCGACTATTATTGTCACACAAAATACTCGACTTCTTAGAAAGTGCGAAGCGTACCAATGTTTGCATGTTTTTGTTGTTGGTTTTTGTTTTATATTTGAAATTTTCGGCGAAATTAAACTTTTATTATTTAGTTCAAATTAATTTTGACAAAAAATATTATTTAATTAATATTAATTTTGACTGTATTACTCTGAAATCGTGTCTATTTATTTTCTAAATTTTCTAACACATGGTTTGTAATTAATTTGTAAATTGTCGTTAGCAGTGTCTTGCGCTTAACTACCAAGAATAGTGTTTAGTGCTTAAAATGTGAAAAAAAAATATATTTCTTTTGTTGTTTAAACTAATCACGCCCAGTTTCAGTGTGCTATGAAATGCAATCAGCGCACTTCAACTTTGTCTTATAATCGTATTTAAGATTGCGGGACAGTCCGAAAAGCGCATTGACGGATAGACAGATATGACTACATTAGTATAAAATCTCCAGATTCTTAGCAAAAGAAAAAATTTATATTGAACGATATCCGGTGATATAGATCCATAGCTTCCATATCAGTTTAGAGCTTAGCGAGATTTCTTTGAGTAAATGATATCGTATAGTTTTTTGATGGTACCATTTTTTATTGCGTACATTTTGTGGGATGCCGAATAGTAGACAATACTGCTGTACCTCCGTCCTTCAATGATGAATATGAAAATGAATTCCATTTCTTGACACTAAAGAAAAACCTATCGGCAGCTATTGAAAATATGTTCAAAAATTTTCTAAATATTATTAGGTTTTATGATTAACTCATGCAGCTATATTAAGATTTATAAATGAATCATTAATTTTTGAAAATTCAAAAAATTGGAAAATCGTGAAAAGACAAATAAATTTCTTTACAGTATTAGACAAATTTATAAATATTTTTGATCGTTAAAGGTATTTACTACTTTTTATTTTTAATTTTTTTTTTTTGTAATATAAAAATCCGAGCAAAGTTTGCTTTATCCAACAAGAAATTATTTCACAAAAGTACAGTTAGTTTTATTGAATATATAATAATTTTATGAATCGTATAAAAGTTAATTCTATAATATTTATTTTATAAATGTAAGAAAATTTATACATCTTCTGGAAATTGGTTATTTTTTTTCTTATATTTTCATACAAATTCATTTTCTTTTTTTTTTTTTTTGTTCTCAATTTGAAAAAAAAAAAACTTTCGATTGTTCTTTAAAAACAATATAACCGAAAAATTTCCCAACGACAATAAAATTTATCTATATACACACATGCATAAATATTTAGCTAAGATATTTTGGGTGTGAAGTACGCACTATGCCTCTATATTTTGCTTTTGGCATTGATCTTTTATTAGCCGCACGCTATGCCAAAGTGATAAACAATGAAGGATGCGGTAAAAATGGATCCACAGTGGCTGTAAGAAGATGAATTATAATTATTTTTTAATTTTTTTTTTTTTTTTTTAATTAGATTTCTCTTTAGTTTTTATTAATACATATTAGGCGTAATAATGTACATATATATAAAATAAAAAAATAATATTAAAAATTCTTTTATAAAGTTTTAATTGGCTGTATATTATAAAGAAATTATGAAAGTCTGTCTGGCTTGTCTTTGTCTTTTTTCCTGTGTCTGTCTGCTCCCATTTATTGAATTTTTTTTTTCAGTTTAATTTTTTTCTTTTTAATTTAATTTTTTTTGTATCATTATAGTAAGAGCTTCTTCTGATGTATATTAGTACATTATTTTATAATAAATGTATTATGTATTTGTCATGAAAAATTATCGCATTTATTAATTCAAGTCCAACATTGTATACGTTATGTTTGCTTGCCTGCTTGCTTGCTAGCTCTTGTTTCTGTCGTTGTTTTTTTCATGTGCTTGTTTGTTTTTTACAACTCTTTCATTCATTTCGTGTTTTATGTCTTTTTTGCTTTTTTCCCTATTTTGGCGTTTTTAATTCTTTCTTTTACTTTCCTCTATTTTTAAGAAAAATAAAAATTAACATAAGAAACTAGCATTTTGTCACTTCTCTCTCTCTGTTTCTGTCACTGTTCTCTTGAAATTCATTCAAATATCTTCCCTGTCTTATTTTACATCTAACACCCTCTTACTGTAATTTAGAAGAAAAAGCCAAAAGATGTATTTTGAATAATTCATGCAAAATTCCTACAAAGGATTTTTTAATATAACTTCACATTAATTTCTATTTTTCCTTTTGTTTTTTTTTTTTTTGTAAATTTTTTCTTTTTATATATATTTAATTTTTATAATTGTTGACAAATTAAAAATGAAATGTTTTATACAGAAAATGCAAAACTCTCTAATACTATACTTAGCTAATCAATTAATTAACATAAACAGCGTAGTAGCTAAGATCGATTCGATGAAAATTCATGCAACGTATGTGACGTAATCGGAAAAAGATTAAAAATTGCGGTGGAATAAAGAGCGATATTATTGAAAATTTACTTGGTAAAGTTAAAAATTCTTTTCTTTATATTTTTATATTCCCAACTAATTAATTAATATCTTTAATTAATTTTAGCACTAAACGACAACTGTCGGATTCATAAGATTCCCGTGTCAATGATATCCAGTATTGTAATCCATGAAATGAAAAAAATATTGCACGTTCGTTCGCCAAAGTATTTACAACTATGCTGCTTTTCCCCGCCAGGAAACCAAAAATTTAGGACTTAATTAAGTTCTAAAAATTTGTTGCTTTTATTTAAGGTAACAAGCTGTCACGACATTCAATGCAATTCGCAAATCTTTAGTGTTCAGCGTTCAATTTTTATCAGCGAAGTAATTCTACGTTACGTGTAAGTCATTCAACGTTAGAAAATTTGTATGTCTCTATGTCAAGGATTTTCAATAAGATGATTTCGTATTTTGACTTTTGCAAGACAAAATTGTCAAGGACATTCTCTTAGGCCCGCAATGTTAAAGAATATCAAAAGTTTTGGAACTACTTTTCAACGTTGTTTTGCTAAAAAATGCCGATTATTTGGCCCAAGTCCGTCAATGCTTCATTTTTTAGCTAAAATTTGAATTAAAGTATATTCAAATAAATGAACTCGAAATAAATTGGTAAAGTTGTTAGAAATCTTTAGAAGAATGTAAACAAATATATCTCCGTGGCATCATCTTTGACGTGGTATTCAATGTTGAAATAAAAGAACCAGCTCACGGCTACGTTGGAAATTCTTATAGCAAAGAACGACGGGGACTCATTAAATAGGTCCATGATTGACAGCCACATGCGAAATTTTGAATTAAGCTCCACTCAACCAAATTGTAATTTATCATCTATAACAGATTAGTACGAATATTAACCATCCAACAGTTCATCACAAAAACTACTCCAACGAATTAATGCGTCCACAATTAAAGAAATATGCCTGTTTTCACTCTATCCAGATGAGTTAATGTAGTAGTAATGAGTTCCCGAACGAATAGAAATTTCTTATTGGCCTGAAAAGGGTTTTTTGCAACACATATAACATTTCTTTTCCAAACAAAATTGTTAGTGCGTTCGTTAACTTCTTTTAAAATTAAATTAATACAGTAGCATCTAAACCTATTAACTTGTTTGTGAGTTTGAAAAATCTGAAGATGCAATGAAAGCTATGCA
Source organism: Glossina morsitans morsitans (assembly GCA_001077435.1). Classification (NCBI taxonomy): domain Eukaryota; kingdom Metazoa; phylum Arthropoda; class Insecta; order Diptera; family Glossinidae; genus Glossina; species Glossina morsitans. The sequence continues at coordinate 222,246 of CCAG010016887.1, read as the reverse complement.
AAAAATATTTTAAACTACATAAAAATGTCAAAGTTAAGTTGGATACATTGGTAACAATTTTCTACATGCTTTGCATTTGTGCAACAAGTTCCCTGAGGCATAAAATAGTGTAACTGAAGTGGGTTATGTGTGTTGAATATAAAAGGCCAGATCATCGCCCACCACTCCTTAAGCCGATTAGTAATAACTTCAGACCAGTTAAGAAAAACGAAGTCGAAAAATTTATCATTCACAATAAGCAAAATTTTGAAAATCGAATCTGTAAATTGAATTTGTGCTAACCATTAGTTAACGTAAACTTGATAACATCATCATGGTAGACAAATGTGTATCTTATTGTGGATGGCAAGGATTTTTAAGTAGCGTACTCAACAACTCTTTTTCATCTCGGAAGAACGTAATGAATTAACTCCAACAATGCGTAATACATCGCGCGCAGAGATGCTTTGCTTGCCAACAAAACAATAAATTCGTCGCCTCGTCGAAAGCCTGCCTGTTTTCATTGATTACACTTCTATATCTTTTTGACACGGGAATATTGAGTAATATGTACGTAGATTCAAATTTTCTGGTCGCAAATCGATTAAAACGATTGCTTACCGACGCATGAAAGCTTAAAGACAAATTTGTATAAAAAAAAATTGTTTAAGTTGCAACGTCAGGGAAAGCTAAAATAATCGTCTTTGGAAACCAATCTATCTTTGTTTAGTTTTTTATATATTTCGTGTTTCCAAAAAGACATATTTTTTGCCGTTTTGTATTTTGCATAAATTCATTATAGAAAACATTTCACTTTTGATTTAATTAGAAGAATTTTATAATACCATTGTCACGTACTAAAAAAATTTATGTTTGTTTTTATCATTTCTATATTAATAATTTGCTGAACAAGTAGGGCACTAGCGTTTTATCGCCGAGTATACCGTTGACGCTGGTGATATTACCGGCATTTATAATAGCTAAGAAATCGCCAGAGAATATCTTTGCGGAACACGCCTCTTTATACATTATAGCCTTTGGCTTGGTGGCAGCTAAGGTGACCAATAAATTAGTGGTAAGCAAAGGAAATAGAAAAAAATTTGTATAAAGTTATTGTAAATGTGTTAACTGTCTTATAATACTTTTCGTATCATTAAAAAGATTGCTCATATGACCAAAGCTGAAATGGAATATTTGGATTGGTCTCTTTTGGGTCCCGGTCTATTGTTCCTTAATCAATATTTTAATTGCGTAGTGCCAGAAATATGGTTACTCTGGTTCACTCTTATTTGGGCTACTCAGGACTTAATGCGGTACTGTGCGCAAGTAAGACAATCAACCTGACATTGCCTGACATTGGCATGTTGAAAATCGTTTTATATTTACTTTTGTTTTATATAGGTCTGTTTGGAAATTTGTGCTCATTTACATATAGACTTATTTACCATACCTTACCCACCACGCACTGCGGTCAATCAAGGCACTAGTACGAACACGAACAGCGCATCGATCAGCAGTTCTAGTGATAAGAATGGCGCCACTCATCGAAGGGGCTCTCGCCAAACAAATAGAAAACATTAACCTCCAATAATTATGGTCCTGCGTATTTTAGAGAGAATTATAATCTTATGCAACCTTATTTTTTAGCATCTTTATAAGCGCTTGTCTTTTATTTTATTCTCTTTTTCAATATTTAATATATTCTTTTTTTATTGTGTATATGTAATAGAATTGATATCCTGAAAAGGTGTAATAGGCAACTAGGAAGTTCTCTTTTTAAGTTTTTCTTTACATTTTCATTTGTCATTTTTATTCAAGTTATATACATTTTCATTTACATAAGTGTGTGTATAATTATAAAACAATTGAAAAATAAAAAAATAAATGTGTCTGAATTCAAAAAATAATTATAGCAGAATTAGCATTAGTCAATTCTCAAGATGTTAATTAATTTCATGTCTTTAACTTGCAGAGTAACGCATTTACGGTGTAAAGTTAACATGTAAGCATCTTGTAGTCTTTGCCCTACATACATTTCCGCGGCCATTTGCAAAGCTTCCAAGGCCGTGGCAGTCATTTGCCAAACAATCGTCGAATGCTGGGCAACGATTTCTCGCACCAAGCGCGAAAATGGAAGCCGTGGTATCATAAAATCGGTAGTCATTTGCAAGCGACGAACTTCGCGTAGGAAACCAACGTCTCTTCTTGTGGGAGCAGTTTTCTTACGACGCGACTGCTCAGTTTTTTTGACTTGTGATTGAGTTTCATTAGTCGCGGAATTATTTGTTTTTTTTGGACGCAAACGTAAAGTTAACACCGTCGGTTCCTCGTCGTCACTGTAGATATCAGAATCGCCTAAACTAGCTCGACTTCCCATATTTTCTTCCCCTTTTGATGATTTATTTGCAAGTTCTATGTGATGTGCGTATGTTCGTCTTTAAAGTAAACTTACCGCCACATTCATCCAAATTGTCAAATTCTAAGACAGGGTTGCTAACACTCGAAAAGTGTAAATTGCTATTACGAATGTGACATTATATAAGGTACGTTTAGTGAAAATTTTAAAAGAAAAATGCTTAAGACCGCTTTCAATAACTATTACACTAATGATGAAGTATATTTCACAACATTCAAGATTTGAACGCAATGAACGTAATGTAAGATATATGTTCAACTACAAGTAAACGCATATGACCGAACTATTTTGTACATTTGAGTTGTGCTTTAAAAGTTAATTGAAAAAAGTCTTACTAACAGGCAAAACCAGATATGAGAAAATAGCTGATAGGGAGCATAGGGCTCCGACGAAATGAGACCGCGCTTCTATTCCTATGTCTAGGAAGGAAATTTAATTTATAGATTTATATACTTACTTGACATATGTAACTTACAAACACATAACATTTATAAATTAAATTCCTCTCTTAGACTTACATATACAAGCATTTATGAATTAAATTTACCGCGCATTTTATGAAAAATTTATGACTTAAATGTTCCCTTCAGCCTCGGAAATATAAGCGAAGATTCGTTGTGTCATAGCTTAAAGGGGCTGACACAACAAAGCTTCGTTTTGTTTTTTTGTTGCCTGGGATCAAAAGTTGAACATATGGAAATCAATATAAACGAATAAATTTTTACGCGTTTTTTTGTAAATTACTTAACAAATATTGACGCTGACTAAGTATCGCATAACTAGGATTCATTTTTGAGCTTCGACCTTGTTTTGTTATATGTAGGCACATAAGGTGGGAGAAACGCTATTTCAAAACTTTCAAATCAGGCCTAAGAATGTTGCGTGTTAGTAATGGTTGTTTAGAGCTGCATTTATAAAAGAAAGCATCTGTAAATTGAAAATAATTTAAATTCCAAGCAAAATGGTTTACTTATGAACAACTGGATCAAAACAACAAGTTTAAAAATTGTAAGAGGTATGTAAAGTAATTATTTTTTTCATTTTTTACTCCAATTGTCTAATTAATACTTTTAATTCGCCAAAATTGTTAATCAGCTATGTGTCATCAATCTTTACTCATGTCATCGTATACTGTCGCTATCATTGATAAAGTGCAATGGAGTGACAGATAGAAACTCATTACTACTTGATGTAGTGGTCTTATCGCCAACAGGTCTAACCCATTATAGTTAACAGGAGAGAAACAAGGTTGCGACGCGCAATATCGGGCACAGTTCATTTTGTCGCCGACAGGTATGAATTATACAATTTATAAATGTATCTTCTATTTCATTTTGTTTTTTCATGCAAGTCAAATGTATATATGTAGCTGTTTTATATATTTATATATACCCAACATATATATAAAACATATCTTATAGTTATACCTACATATAAAAATTATATTATCTACTATACAAACAAAAAAAATAAATGCATTGCTTTCTTGAATATTGAATTACTTGTAATTTACTAATAAACTCATTTACCAAAAGCTTACTTGTGTGTAGGCCATCCCGTACACACATAAGCACATAATGCATTGCAAACCTTCATGAATTCATGCTTAATATCAAAACCATGGATTCGTCTTACGTATAAACATTTCCTCATCTTAGCGGTCGGGATAAGGTTCATTTTATTTATAATGCCGTGCACTTGTTTACTAATACCCGGGTGGTTGTTTTGCTTTGCTTAAAAATCGAAACGGTATTTTTTTGTGGAGATGGAGAATGTTTGGTATGCAAAACGAAAGCTCAAAATAAAAGAAGACGGAACTGAAGTAAGTGGGTTTGCCATTGTACAGGAAAACCAGATTGATGTTTTCTACGATATCCTGAGCTTGATTGCCTCTGTGGTCTGAAAATTATTGAAGGCAGAGTCGGAGATACTGCAGTTGAGTGGAACATTACAACTTAGGATAGACAGGTTACCGGGGGTTGTGTCAGTGACACAAGTTTCGATAGGCTCGCAATCATCTGTAAAATTGAAATCTGGGAGAATTTATCCTCTATCCTCACTGAGTTGTTTCCCATTAAACAAACAGTAACCCTAGCGACATCTGTGGTATATCCACCAAGTGAAGCCGTGCGCAAAATTGAAAATATCATTTCCAGAGATCTAGATGCTGAATACAATATAATGGCAAAAGAAAAGCGAACTGTCTCTTTTACAAAATATATCCCTCTATGTCTTTCCAAACCTTACCTAACTCTTTCTTCCCGTCCTGGGAGATTAAAGTTCTCTACCGTGTAATGACTAATCATTCCTATAAAAAACCATATCATAAAATGATCCCAACGATCGATAAGGACAAACGTGACTACGCATGCAAAATAACGATAAAAACATTAGTGTAAAAGGATAATTTTCTTGACCATATAAGAATTACGAAAAATTAGTTAAACAAAAAACCGGGGAGGTAAACTTAACTGACGCCGTAAAACCACGCAAACGAATTGCTTAAAAGTTTTGATTTGACAAACATATGTTATTTTGAAAGTAAATTGATTTTATGACTTCTTATAAAATAATATAGCATAAGCTACATTTTAAAGCAGATAATATAAAAAAAGATTTCAATTATTACATAATAGACGTAAATTAGATAAATAACTTTTAAAATTTGCAATAAACGTCTTTCATTTCCTCCTTTGGTTTTTCTTGTTTAATAATTTAATACTCGTGACCCAAACGAAAGCGAAAAAAACGAATGTTTCATTGTTATTATTAAAAAGAAAATATTATTTACATTTTCAATTTATTTAGAATATAATTTTCGACATTTCGAAGTAATGACAATTCAAATTTATAAAGAAAACTTAAATTAAAATTTCGAAATAATAATAAAAACATATACGTAATAAATTCTTATAACTAAATGTTATCTCCCAACAAAATTGTCTCCTATCAACATCAGAAATCAGCCAGAAACGATGAGTATCAATAGGAAATTGCCCCTTCAAGAAATGGAACTTCGTGCATAAACAGGAGCAATTATTTAAAAAACAACTGGCGGGTTAAGACGTACTCGTCCAAAGAAATAATGACAATAAAGCCAAGTAATCAAATGCGCAAACGTTGTGTTTAATTTTTAAATATTTATTTTATATACTATATAATATTACTATATCATATTTTAATGAATTATATTATTAATTAATAAACTTGAATGAAACTAATAAATAAATAAATAAAACTTAGCCTTATGTAAGAATATGGAATTCGGGCTTTTGCGTGAACAATTTGGTTTATTTGCTTAAATTTTTGCCTAAAATTTTAAAAACAAAAAGGTAATAAAATATTTTAATTTTTACTCTTCTCCGTAAACATCAAATAAACTACACAAATAAATAAGATATTCGCTTTGAAAGGTTTTTTCTCATTTTTATTATTAATTTTTCATTTATTTATTTAATCGATTTTAATCTCAATTTTTTTTATCGGAGGACGAAGATATCGCATTATTTATCGCAGAGTTGCTTGTAATAAATAAGAAAAAAAAGTGGCAACGCAAAACTTATGACTTACTGTTAAGGGTTACTGTTAAGGGTTACTGTTAAGTAGCAATGCAAAACGACTTACTGTTAAGGGTTACCGTTAAGGTTTACTGTTAAGTTGCAATGCTGTTGCATCGTTGTATTCTCTCAATTCTAGTCAACACGTGGCACATTTCTGATACGTTTGTGTGCGTGGTGCGCGATGCAAATGTTCAACATTGATATGATTTAATTCTGTTTTTGGCTTAGTCCAACTTCACTCAACACCCCAGAAAAAAAAAAGATTTAATTTTGTAGCCACCCAACTTAAACAGTGAAAAGCCCCAGTTTAGAAAAAGTATATATATGAAGAAGGTAATTAGTTTTCCAAAATGTGAAAAAGTGCGGTCAATTGCTTAAAGTTTTTAGGTGTTGTTGTCATTTTCACTCTTAATACAAGTAACATTCTAGTTTATTGTGGTTGCCAAAGTCGTTGAAATAAATTCCATGTAATTTTCATATCTGACAATGCTGTTCAGCTACCAAATAGAAGAATAATAGGAAATTGCAAATCAGTTGTGTTCTTTCTCTCTTCTTGGCACCACTAGCGGCACCACTAGGGGATTGCTGGCATTGTTTTACTCGTATGAAAAAGAGAGAAATAGAGAGAGCATCACCACTTTTTAACATGAATATAAATCTAAACATTTTCTAGATTTTTTTAGTTTGCTTTTTCTCCTTTATCTGGTCTTCATGTGTTGTGCTGGTTAGACGTTGCCGTGCAAGAAAAAGTGGATTTTGTTAAAAATTAATAAAAATTGAATGAAAACTTTAAAAATTGTAGTAAATAAATTGAAACAAAATTATTAATAATAGATACTATAAATTGAAATCAAAGTAGTTACAAACATAAGAAATGCCGCAAAATTCTAAATGAAGATAAAGATAGTGAACGAAAATTAATTAAAGCTACCAAAATATTCCTAAAGTATTTTAATAAAAAATTTGTGTTTCTTAACTTAGCAGCGGTATGATTAAATGTTTTTAGGAATTTATGTTGATATCTTAAAGTAAATTGTGCATTAAAGTGATTTTTCTTTTTCGTGGATATTTCTCCAGCAAAATAATTAAAATCTCATTTACTTGTATATTGCATATTTGTTCGTGCTCTTTGTTCATTGTGTTTGCTTTGTGCATTTCTTTCCATTTCATTCACGGCAGTTCGTTCATGTGTTACAGTTTTTATTTGTTCTTGTGTTCCTTGTTTTCCCCTTTTACGTTTTATATCGGCTGATTCCTTTTGTTTATATTAATGTGTATTTTTTCACGTTTTGTTTATTTTTATTTTGGTATTCGTATTTTTTGTTTGTGCTTGGAGTAATGATGCTTTTTCTTCACGTTTAATTTTAAATATTATTTTGCCTCTTATACGGTCGTCATTTTTTCTTGCGGAAAACAGCTATTAAATGAGATTTTTTATTTCTGGAAAATAAGTTTACTCCGGGATTCATTTCTCTTTTTTATTGAAAACGTGTTACGGCACAACAATTCTATTTTAATTAATCTTTCAATTCGAATCTTTCACGCAGGGCACCTTAGATGGTATCACGAATAAAAATCATTTTGTTAAGTCGCAAGTCACCTTAAGTGATTGGTATTCTTTTAGGTCTTTGCATAAAAACAGAGTAAAGGTTTTCGATGCCGAAATAAATCAGAATGGCTTACGAGCCAGTAACTTCAACATTGCTTAACACAAAGAAACTTAAGAATTTAACGTCTAGAGAAATAAACGAAGATGAACATCTAAATACATTTTTCTTATTGTATGTATCGACGTTACTTGAAGAACGATCATGTAAAGCAATAACAATAACGCCGTCGACAACATCACCAACCTTTAAACGTTCGTCACTCAATTGCAGTCGAGTATTGTTGACATATTTGGTGTTAATCAGTTGTGTTGGCGTCGGTACGTCGTTAAGAAATGGTAAGTACAAGTTTTTTCAATATTCTTCTAGATTTTTATAAAATGGAGGCTATTATATTTGTTCAATCGTGATCTTTTATGAATTAATTTATCCTCAAATGTTAAATTAGAAGGCATTTCCTTTATTTCAATTGTAAACGCATCAATTAGTTGATCGTTTTTTTCTACCCTGCAACTAAATAGCTTTACTAGTACGCCGTTAGTGCACCAAATTTTATGTCAATATCTTTGGCATATATCTCATCCACATTTCTGATGGGGCTTGAAATATTTCTAATAATTACACATCCTAAGCAAATACAAGTTGCAATCAACAACTATTTCCGGCGGTGAACGTTTACAATAGTCGATAAGCGGATAACCCGGAGAAATGGCATTCTATTTTTTTATGAAATTCTTCACGCTTATTATACGTGCTAAAAACGAAGAAATAAATTTTGATTAGATGCAATAGTTCTTAGATAAGACGCTGCTTAAAACTAGACCTACCGACGATTTGCAAATATTTGATCATTTTGATCCCCTCTTTTTACGAACTGAACGAACTGAAATTTGGCACAAACATTCTTCAATCAAGAATCCACTATTAAAAAAAAAATGGTTGGGATCTGTCCAAATATGCGCTCACTATAAAGAGGTAACTGCAACAACTTCGAAAAAAAACGATAATTTTTTCATATGTTCGTCTGTAACTTTCAATCGTTTGACGATTTTTTAAGAAAACCCGCACGTAAATGTTAATAAAACCCACCTTCATATTGGGTCCAAAAATGATGTTGATCGGTGTTATGGGGCGCCCACAGTTAACGACGAAAATGTACCCGTTTTCTTGATTAACGTTTTTTGCAAGAAATCCTTTGCCCAAGTAATATCACTTTAAGCTGTTTCTAAGGACTTATGAAACGATCCCGCGAAAGCCCAACTATATGTAAACAGTTGGAAAAGCCTTAAATGATGATTCAGTTCATAAGTTCTGTTGCAAATGAAAGTAACATCTCCAACTCCGAAGATTTTGATCGATAGATTATTATGAAGGAAAAGATAGTCACGAAGAGATTAACTAAAATTTTCAGAAAGTGAAGAAACGATTTTGTATCTCATTTAGACTGTGACCGCAAAGAAAAAGAGACTGAATGTGTTGGTCGACTGCCAGATAAGGCCACATTTAAAGAAACCGATCCAATCGCTTATGCGTCGCGAAGCATTACATCCGATGAAGCAAATGCTGCTTTTCATGCATTAAACGATGAGGGAGTCGATGGACGCATCAACATTTTCACCGAAATATAGGCCTGCAATCTTTTGAAATAAGTGTGGGAGATCGGATTTGATCGATTATATTCTTTTATAGCCATATGATATGCTCGAAGTGTTAACGAAGTCCACTAATTAAGCTTTCAAATCGTGGAAACGCGACATAAAGAAGGGACCAAAATGATTCCTTTTTGTACAAATGGATATATGTCATCGGCATCACGAAAACTAGAGTAGGTAGAAACATACTGATTACAGGTATGTAAAGATCTTTCATATCATTAAAAGTCACGACAAAATTTTTGAGCATTATTTAAAATATTCAAAATGACGTACGTGGTAGTGCCAGTGTTAAATGCTTGGGCATATAGCAGGAAGTTTGTGGAAAACGCAAAAAAGAAAAAATTAACAATAAAATTATGCCTCTATTCAAAACTTAATTGCCATCCAACAGCTTCTTCGACAAGAACACATGCTAAGAAGATGTAATAATTTTCTTATGATGAGCTCACTTTTCATTGAAAAAAAAACGTAACATATCAGTTAAATGCATTTCCGATCCGATTGTTTATTCTCCATGTAGATACAAGTAATTGCTTGGGCTTTTTAATAACTAAAAAGAAAACTATTTGGTATCCATTCCTTTCGTACTTTTTGTCTATACTGTAATCCTCCACGGTGCTCTTATAACGCATTTTCAAAAAAAACGTAACATATCAGTTAAATGCATTTCCGATCCGATCTAATCAAGAGTCATTTATTCTCCACGTAGATACAAGTAATTGCTTGGGCTTTTTAATAACTAAAAAGAAAACTATTTGGTATCCATTCCTTTCGTACTTCTTGTCTATACAGTAATCCTCCCTATAACACGGTACTCCTATAATACGTTTTCATAATACGCGATTTCATGTCCCTCGTAGAACACGTGTTATATTTCTGTACTGTGACTTATTTCAGATAGCCCCGGCATGTAATAAAACTGTTTTTGGATTTATGTAATTTATTTAAAATGAACTATTTTTTAGTTACATATGAATAAGTTTTTTATTTAAAATGTTCTTAATTTGATTTTCATAAAATGCACATACTCCTAATTCTTTTTTTACACAAATTTTTTTACACGTTTTTTTTTGGGAACGTATCTATCGCGTAAAAAGAGAATAAGTGTATTTCGTTCATAACATAGTTTTTCCTTAATTATCGATTTAAATCTCCTCCTTTAACGAGAAAAGTTAAACGTGAATCATTTGTACATTACGCGTTATACAGGACTAACTACCGTGGAACTAATCTACCGTGTTAAAGACAGCATTATTGCATTTTCTAATTAGCGTAGATGTTTTTTTGAAATTTCCAAGAATAATATAAAAAAGATTACGGCAGACGAACATTTTCAAATGGTTCAAAAGTTCCGGTTTCCAAGCGCAGGTATACTGCGTATGGTTCAATTTTTAGCTGCCCTGTCTTCGGGTCGATTTCAGTTTTTAAAGCTGATAGCTGATAGAAACTTTAGTAAGATTTTCTAGTGAGCGTCGTAGCGTTTTTTGGATAAACTAAAATCGGTCAATTCTATAACCGATTTACGAGCTTTAAAAAAAAATCAAATGTACATCACATTTTTTTTTTTTTTTATCAATTTTGGAAACATCCAGTAATGCTTATTAGATTTTAAATTATATTTTGAGAAAATACTTGGTTTGATAAAAAAAACTAGGGCCTGTCGTGTTACGAAAAGCGAGGTCTTCTTAAAACTCAAGCGTTATTTTTTTTTAAGGTGCAACCCTCAATAGTAAAGATTTGTTTTTTCTATGCGCGTTGTCTGCTTTTCATTTATTTGTTTAATAAATTTAGAAAAATTACAGTATTTTTAGCTCACACGGGCTAATAGGTACCGCTTAATCTTCCTAAATTGACTCGTGTTATGCAATCTTTTTTTCGCTTGCATTTTCGTCACCCTCCTAAACGTGCGTATTTGCAGAAGAGAATCCCTTTCAGAATTTTGAGTCCATTTGAATGTCCCTAAACAGTCTTTCTTGATCCAGCCACTATCTTTGCCGATTAGCTTTAACTTTCATATTGAGAGATAATTAAGAGACAAAAAGAGTTTTGGGTTCTTGTCAGCACTTACAGGCGGCAAAGCCGGACATTCTTTTAGATTTCTTTTGATGAACTTTTTTGTTACTGAAAATCATAAATAAATCTGGTTAGTATATATTTTTAAATGCTTCTCAATTGTCCGTCTTTCCTTTTTATCGCAAAAATATTCAATTGTGTAGAGACCGACTTTGCATTAAGCTCGCTAAAGGTATTGTGCTGGCAAATTTTTTGAACCAGAAACTCGATTCGAAAGTTCGGCGTTTATTTTCAATTTGATAGAAGCTTCATCTCTACATTTTCTGCAAAAACAAAATGCATCTTTCAGTTATCAAAAACAAGACCACTTTAGTCAGATATAAGCAATTTCTCACTATTTCCCACTGATTAAATTTACAAAACGTAGATACAGTTACGAGCTTTATAATAATACCTTGCGTTGTGCCAACGTTTTAATGAAATCTATAGCCTGATTTCGTTATTGGATTTATTTAAATAAAGTTAATATTATTTTATGTCCGGTGGCAGTCAAAGTTTTCAAAGGACCACATATTTGCGACAGTTCAGTGACATTGTGTATTTACTTTCGCTTAAATTTATTAACATAATTGAATATTCCTTAATTTACATAATTGCTTTGTTATGTTTTTTTCAAAAATACTTTAGTTCGTCTGCTTTCAATGTTATAGATAAATTCGTTGTAAATAAATAAACAGAAAAGAGTGTATCGTCCATTTATTCATCATTCATAATAAGGATTTCATCCACAAAACTTCTTCAAAAGTCCTATATATGTACGTATGTTACGTTTGTTTACTATCGGTTTTTTTAATTTTCAAGAAAATATTATTCTTCCCTTTCTTTTACGTCCTTTTATACTGCTTTTAACTGCTTTTCGTTTTGTTTACCTTAATTTACTTTACTTTTATTTACTTAACTTGTCCTCTGCTACTTTTGTTTTTATTTTTCTTCTTCTTTTCGATGTTGTTTTCTTCCCTTTTGTTCGACGATTCCTTTTCGTTCTTTTTCGTATTTCCGTCCTTTTCTTTTCTTTTGTTAGACCATTCCTTTTCATTCTTTTTGTTCTTATCTTTCATTTCTTTTCTTTTGTTTTTTCTTTTCTTACCTTTTGTTCTTTCATTCCTTTCCTTTTATTCTTTTTTTTCTTTCCTTTTGTTCTTTCTGTTCTTTCCTTTTGTTCTTACTTGGCTATTGTTCTTTTTCTTCTTCCCTTTCTTTTCTTTCCTTTCGTTCTTATTTTCCTTTTGTTCTTTCTTTCCTTTCCTTTCGTTCTTTCCTTTTGTCCTGTCTTATCTTTCCTCTTATTCTTACTTGCCTTTCCTTTTGTTCTTATTTTCCTTTTGTTTTTTCTTTGCTTTTGTTCCTTCTTTGCTTTTGATCTTTCTTTGCTTTTGTTCTTTTTTTGCTTTTGTTCGTTCTTTGCTTTTGTTCTTCCTTGTCTTTTCTTTCCGCTCCTTACCTTACCTTTTTCTGTCCTTTTGTTTCCCTCTCTTTCTTTTCCGTTTCGTGTTTGCCTCCCTTTTTTTCGTTTCGCTTCCTTCCCTTTCATTTCCTTTCCTTTCCTTTTAAACGGACATGTTACAAAGCATTCCGGCCTGCTCTCACCAATTGAAAACGTCCACATTATTTGTGAACTCGGATTCCTTGAAAGTCGAAGCATATGGCCCGAGGGAATCGTTTTACAAGATCGCGATTAAAATCATTTTGGGAAAATCGATTATATTTCAAATATAAAAACAATTATAAACTAAGGTTGAGGTTACGGTCGATCTCTGCAATCGTCAAAAGAGTCAGTGTTGTGACGGCAGGCGGAACACGACAAAGGGGAGATCGAACACACTTTCATCTCCTTCTCTTTCTCTCTTTTAAACTATCTTTGCTTTTCGGAAATAAGAAATAGAAATTCGAATTAGGTCTGTCACCATTTTTCTGTCGCTACGTACTTATGCGGAAAACGTATGCAAACAACCGATGAGATTGATTGGCTGTCAGCAGTGGCTGGGTTTAGTATTGGCGGATTTCCCCTTTGCTCATAATAAATTATTAAATAATTCTCGTCTTGCATTTAGTAGTAAATCTAGTCTCGAAACAAAATTGATGTACAAATTTTCATAAACACTTTTTCACGTAACTCTCTCGGGTTTTTTTTACAAGCAATCAAACATCTTCTCTTCTTTGCCAATCTTACATTTGTTTATGGTTATTATCGTATGCTAAACGCGACTTGTGCTTCTTATAGAAAAATTGCTCTAATCAATATTAATGCAGTGGATGGACTTGAAATGTACTTAATGGCTCTTGTGACGTTTCACTTGAACAAAATGAAAGTAACTTTAAAATTGTTTACATTAGGGAGACTCCTCGCGAGAACGCATTAGCGTAATTTCTTCATTAACAAAAACGCGCTTTGCTTAAAACAAGAATTTCATGGGTTTTTTAATTTTTTTTTGTTACTTAGTTTCTTGAAATTTCTTTTAATTAGTAAAATAACGAAAAGAAAAAAAAAAAAAAAAACTAGAGCTAAGACCACTATAATCGTCTTAATTCGAATTTTAGATATTCACTACACGAGGAAAATACATTAAAATTGTTGAGTTTACATACTTACTACTACTACTAAAGAACGATGCAATCAATTCAATAAGGAAAATACTTAGATATGATGAAACCATCCTGGCTCGCAAATCTATCAATTTCACTTGTTAGAAACTTGTTTTCCGGACTTCATCCATTTCAAATACTTCTTAACTTGTCGGGGAAATCCGCTGGATTTAGCTATGTCAGTCCCTAGCCTTTTAATGCGAAATTTGATAATGAAAAACTGGCCCTTTCGATTCAAAAAAAAAAAAAAAAAAGAAGCAAATGTCACTTCTCCTGTGGGGAACGTTCTCTAAGTGATTCGTGAAACTTATTACCTTTAGTTTATTAATTAATGGAAAAAAAAAAAAAAAATATATATATATATATATATATATACATCCGCGTTCGATGCTTTTGCCTTTTCCCAGATCGGCTATCATGGTATTGTTAACATATTCTGCCTGTTCGGCCTTTAACGGTGAGTTCAATAAATCCATCCGTTCCATCTTGTAGAACTGAAGCATCTCAGAATAGACTATACCCAGCTAATCCCTTGAAATAATAACTTTGAACTCCTTTGAACTCCATGAATATTTATTCGGACCCTTGTGACCTTTTTAAGGAATAAACATTCGTATGGTCATACAAACGGCGACACGAAAGCAGTCTTTTGTGAACCTTAGTGCCAGATTATAGGGAATGTGGCATGAAGCCCAAATGCGGTACTGGCAATGTAGAGTCGTCATTATAGTACTCCCGATCTTTTGGAAAATCATTGCGACTAACTTGCTTCACACCTTTTTTCTTCATATCTTAAACGTATTCGTATGCGTTACAAATGCAGTGACGAAATTAGAGTACCTTGATCTTCCGGTGATTGGAATGAAAAAAAAAAAGCGAGAAAGTATTCAAACACCAATTATTTTGTAACAAATTTTAATCACAAAGAAAGAGTTTCCTAAGCATTCATTAAAAAGTACGAATAGAAAAAAAAAGCATCAGAGAACATGTACAGCACAAGAAGGAATCTTCAAAGCCCTGCGGAACATAGTCAAAAGAATGGAACGTACGTACATCTTGCCAAAACTCTTACACAAGCATTGGAAAAGAAATCATTCAAATTTTTTCCTCTTTTTTGGTTTTTTTTTTTTTTGATTGTTTAACAAATACCAACAACAATCAAATGCATGTTCCGTCATGTGTACGTACATGTATGTGTGTATGTGTGTATGTATGTATGTATGTATGTATGTATGTATGTATGTATGTATGTATGTATGTTTATATGTTTGTATTTAATCATAACAAATCTATGCGTGTTTGTTGTGTGCATGTGTATGTGTGTGTATGTGTGCGTGCGTTTGAATGCACAAACATGAACAATTGAAAAAAATTCAGTGCAAGGAACGGAGGAGTGCGCTGCTGCTTTGCTTGTATAAGTTAAATAAAAGCAACAACAAACGTACTCTTGAGTACAAAAAAATTGAGAAAAATTAAAATTGAATCTAAACATACTCGGCACATACACATGCGTCTTTAAATAGGACGACAATTGGGGAAAAAAAACTTCGTTTGAAGCTCGTTTGTTCGTTTGTTTTGCTTTGTATGAATCTTTTCCTTCCTTATCGTCGCCCTTAATATTGAAGGCGAAATGTATGTTAATGAACTTGGTGTTAAAATTTGTGAACGTGTGTGTATACGAAAAATTCTGAAAAGAACAAAACACCAAAATGCAACTTGAAAAATCAACAACCTTTGAGCGCAAACAACCGAAGGTTTGAATGCAAGGACAACATCAGCAATGATAGGAAGAAACACGCCGACCTTTTATTCGCTCCAAATGAAGTGGATAAGGATATTATTTAAATTGTATATCCGTAATACAGAGTATCTGCCGGAAAATGTATATCCGTAATAACAAAGTATCCGCCAAAAAGTTGTACTACTTTCGAGAAGTGAACTAAAATGAATTAAAACTGGAGTGGGTGGCGGAGAGGGGTGGAGGAGAACGGGGAAGCAAAGTAGATATGTAGAGTATTAGGAAACATGTTCAGCAATGCGAAGCAGAACTTCCTTAATCCACTAATTATTCAAACTAAATTCCGGTGCTGCCACCTAGAAGTATACACACTACATAAAATATTACTCAGCGTTATTTGCAATTTGTGGCATTTGCTGGACGAAAGTTTACATCTTTCGCTGCATAATTTCAGGTAATTCAAAAATCGAGAACCTTGGTAGTGGTAGGGGAAGAGGGACGTTTCTTTGACTGAGTTAACTCCATGCGATCGGGCGCTGCTTTCCAGAAAGATCGCTTAGTCGGTTGCCTCTTGAAGCTGAGAAAGGTTTGTCCTCAATTTCGGTTTTTAAGGGTTTCTCTGATAGAGTGGCGGCCTTTCTTTAACTGAGTTAAGTTCATGCAAACAGGCGCTGGTTTCCAGGAAGACCGCCTTATCGGTTGGCTCTTGAAGCTGAGAAAGGTTTGCCCTATATTTCGGATTTTAAGGGTTTCTCTGACTCCGTGGGGGGCGTCTCTTTGACCGTGTCAACTCCATGCAGTCGGGCGCTGCTTTCCAGAAAGATCGCTTAATCGGTTGGTTGTTGAAGCTGAGAAAGGTTTGTCTTCAATTTCGGCTTTTATGTGCTGAGCGGATTTTTTAATTTCAAAAACTCCATTTTTCGTATCATTTTTTCATATACGTTTAGTATAACATGCTAAGAATATCTTTAAGAGTCTTTGAAAATCCCTACCGCTATTTTACCCATTACTATCGCTTTAGATCTTAATCGCTCTTCTTTTTCTCAAAAAAAAATTTTTTTTCCTTAAAGTTTCGAACCATTTGGACGAAGGAAACCTTTGGAACTTTCTGCAAGTACTTTGTCTATTGCACACGTATCGCTATTTCAAAGTTAAACTTTCCTCTGCTTTTTTGTTAAAACTCTTTTTTTGAAGTCGGCGGTTTCGGTTCCCAGCAACGAATGCACTGATCTTATCAAAAGTTAGCTTAGGTACGATTCGTTAGTGAAATGAAATTTGTTTTTTGTGTAATCAAAATTTGTTTTACGAGGCAACATATGGTGTAGATTTTGCTGAAAATTGCACATTGTTGCGAACAACTCGGTTCACATTCAAATTTCAATTTTTTTTTGCATATTTTTGTCCACCACGAGCTCGAGCGCGAGATGAGAGTCAACTAAGAGAAAGTGTTTGAGTGGAAAATACTCGGTGATCAAATTTCCGAAACTCTTAAAGGAAATTTCAAAAAATATTGCTTGTAAAGTAATATTTTTATTATATTCAAAGGAAAGATCGGGAAAACCGCGCTTTCTTTACCCTTCGAAGATCATGTAAATCCTTTATTGCAAATATTGCCGGTTATATTATCCAAAGGAGTACAAAAGTTGTTCCATACGCCAAGCACCTTTGTTAACATTGGTGGCAATGTATCAAATTTTTCGTTGAGTAATGAGTCATATAAAAAGTCTCCGCGGTTTTCTGGTCTTCTTTTGAGTTTGTTTTTGTCGCCTACTCTTTTCAAATGATTCGAAACTGTTCTGTGCCTGATATCGAGTGCCTCCGCCATTTCTTGACAGCTTCCGTGCCAGTCTTTCTCCGCCGATTGCAAAATTTCGTCGACTTTTGCCGAGACTGTCCGACCATAGCGAATGTGCATCTTTCCGGAAATTTCCGGAACGGAATCGAGCAAACCACTCGTGGGTCCTTCGTTCACTCACTGCATTCTCAGCGTACGTAATTTTTCGGCATGTTTTTGCATGTTTTACTTTTGGTATAGTGAAAAGGCACCATAAAGCGTATTTCCTCAAATATTTCAGTGATTTTCAAATCAATATAATTGTGTACACGGACAAGGAATTGTAAAAGTATTTGCACAAAATATGTAAGCTCAAATGTCACCTTTTAAGCACATGTTCGTTTGAGACAATCATATGAGGCCAGACATCAACACTATTTTGTATCAAAAAACCGCGGATACTTTTTATATGACTCAAGATCACTTTTTCGCAAAACTATGGAATCAACATGCATTGCAATGCTCCGAGTTAAGAATTTTTCAAGGGCAATGAAAGCTTTTGCTTCCAATGTGGAGTTGTGTAGGACCTAATTTAAACAAAACACATTCCCTCGAGTTTCAGCCGTAGTTTGCGCTGATAATGTAGTACTTTCTGAGAAAAGGGCTTTTGCTCCAAAATTGCAGTTTTTTTTGGCGATTTTCAAAGAGATGGCTTGTGCTAAATGTTGAAATCTACTGCCTATACTTTGGCATGGAAACTCATTTGTTATCCCGGGGTATATGTTCCTTGAGGCAAAGCGCTCTCTTTTCAGTCATCCTTAAGCGATTTTCTTCAGTTGAACTTGATTCAAGAAAACCCTGAGGTTGTGGCAGCATCGCGGCGACGACTTACATAAATGATTGCGAACAAACCAACTCTGCATGGTAGGGAGAGAAAGAGAGGGTTTAATTTACGCGAGTTCCAAGAATCTCACGGAGCGTGTAAAAAGAGAATTGAATGTAAAAGGAGTTTATCGAATAATCATATCTTTGTTGTCCCTTAGCGGAGGAAAAGTTCCATTTCGGCATAACATACTCGAGGCATTCGCGTATTAGACAAAGTATTAAGTAAGATTAAGTATTGGAATCAAAAATCGTTCAGTGTTCTAGAGCTTAATTCATAAACCGCATAAAATGATTGCATAACTTTTCAATATGTGGTTATCTGGTCTCTATTATGCAAACCGCAAAGGGAACCTTTTCCTTATGCCAATGATAATTAGTTGGAAAAGTGTAAGAAATCAGTTCTTGTTTGATTTTTATTTTTTGATCTGATTGTGTGTGTTGATGTGTATTTATTGTAAATATCAATGACAAAACGTTTCTTTGTTTGTCCATCTTATCCATTGTAAATGTTTCCTCTTTAAAATCAAGGATAACAAAAAAAAAAAAAAAGTCCGCAAAGCTTTTTTCCTTTCTTTCTTTTTTTTTTTTTGTTTTTGTTTTCCCAGTGTAAATAAAGTTTTAACCATGAAAACCAAACGGAGAGTTAATCCGAAAGAAAAACTGGACATACATACAAAGACGCAAGCACACATAAGCGCAAGCACAAGCACAAAGAGATACTTGGCAACTTTACTTTGTAGTCAAAGGAAATCGCAGGAAAACTGAACAACTATTAAGTAAATTTACTTAAGAGATGAGTTGAGGACTCGAAACCCCTTAAAATAAAATAAAAAAATAAAAAAAATAAAATAAAAAAATAGCATTAAGGAGGCAAGGAAAGGGATTGAAAAGAAACCACTGAAAACTACATTTAATATAATAAAATAGGAAAAGAACTAAGAAAAAAAAAAAAAAAAAGTTTGAATTGAGTTGAGTAAAGGATTGAAAATTGTTCTTAAAAGGAAAGTTCAAGGAAATGGAAAAACAGCACTTTCTACAACGTATAGCTTTATACCGCAAATACGTTTAAATCAACGACTAAACTACCATGAAGCAGCATTAAATCATTTAAAGAAATATTTAATATAAAGTTGTTTTGTTGAGAAATGTTTAAAACTCAATAAAATCGTTTTCTCTCACTTTTTTCTATCTTTTTTGTTTTAATGCAGTGTAAAAATGAGAGAGAGCGAGAGAGAGAGAGGCAGAAGAAAAAAGTTAAAAAACGGAGGTGAAAAATAAAAAGATATGCAATTAAGCATCATCTCAGTATTTTTCGAATCTTAATTATATCCCGCAAGTAAATCAGTTTGGGGTGTGTGCGAAGTGGCGAATGATGTCATTTCCCAGGGTGTTTCATATAGAAATCTTTTATATAAGTCGGAAATTGCGGGTGACTATATTATGAGCAAAAAAAAAAAAAAAAATTAATTATTTCCGTTCGACGCGTCCCAACGAAACCATTACAAATGTATGCAACGTGTCGATCGCCATGATCTCAGTCCGTTAGGTTATTTGGATATCCTTGACAGGTCGTGCAAAAATATACAGAATAAGAAAGTTATACGTGCTGTAAGGCGATCCACGGGCCAATGTAGGAGCCACTTAATTAATGATATTTAAATACTTGTTTTTCAGTTCTATTATTAGTTTTGTTTATAGATTTTTAATTGTTTTATTGTTTCTTAACACTTTATGACTTTTTGTTAAAGCACACTATACGCCTGCACTCAAGCCTGACTGTAAAACTATGGGTGTTAATGCGTGGCTTTCTCAATTTACATTAGCTTCGTTGATTGAACATATGGACGGATGGATATCCATGAGAGAAATATTATTCAGAATTTTCCGCTGATCAAAAGAAGGTTATCTTGCTCACACGTGACGTATTGTAAGTGAAATAGAAAATTGCGTGCGTTCCCTTTCGGATGTAAAAATTCCGCTTCATTGAATCGTTTGCATTTGCATACGAGATCTCAATAAGATCGTAGGTTAACGTACAGTTATAGGATGACGTTCGAAAGCATGATTTAATGCATTAGTGCAAAGTTACCATATCGCTCAATAAGTTCGTAGGTAGAAAGACTAGTGCTAACTCTCACGCTATACATACGAAACTCAGTTTTTGCCCTTATTTTGCAAAAACAAAAGTATCATCACTAAAATAACCGTATTTTTGTAAACTAATAATCGGATTGCCATAAAATAATGGAACATTTCGTTGGAATTTCGGCACTACCTAAAACGCATACTGATCTGTCAATAGTGCCGACATCTATGTATCGTCTCGCAAAATTATTTGTTAATGTTTTACATGCAAAAGATTTCTGTATTAAGTCCAACTGGCGTACAGATAGACAAACAGATAAACGAACAATCATAGCTAATTTCTTCCACAAATATCACGCCCTCATTCAGAGAATAATTTGTTTTAGTTCATCTGGCGGACAGATAGACAAACAAATAAACAAACAATCATAGCTAATTTCTCCCACAGGTATCAAGCCCTCATTCAGATAATAATTTGTTTTATGACGTTTCTGATGTGTTTTCCTGAATGTTACAAATGATGCGATTAAATTAATATAATCGTTTCATAAGAAGTTTGTATTAAAAATATTGGAAACTTCTTTAAAGCGATGAAACGCATGCACATGCGATGAAAATATCTCAACGTAAGCATCTATAAGTTAGTATATATATGCGAAATACATCGTCTTGTCATTGACATTGCATCAAATATTTTCTTTGGTTTTTTTATTTTTTTTTTATTCATCGTTTCGTAATATGCTGCATGGTACTCCAAGGTATTGTGAATATAAGTAAAGCACACAGAGCAAGAACAAAAGGAACGCAAATGATAGTTTTTATATAAAAAACTCATGTCTTTGAGTAGATAGATGGATAGATGGAAAAATTTCTCAGGCATATATTGTGCGATATCATTGTGCTTTAAATAGTTTATATAATGCGCTTTACAATCCCTCGTACTTCTAAGTGGTTCACATCACAAACACTCTATAGGCTCTACATAAAAATTGTATTGCGTGTATTTCGATGAATTATAAAAGATTTTATACATTTTTCATAAACGCACCGACTTTTCATATAATAGAAAATATATTTCATTGTTTATTTATTATTTGCATAAAACATTAGCTGATAAGTAGCGAACATAAAGTAGTGTGGTAAAGAAATATTTGCTTGAGTAAGAGAGAGACAGGGAGGGAGAGAAAGAGTGGTAATTACGCCTGTAGAGATTATAATTAAATATATACTTATTATGTAATAAAATTTCATTTAGTTGAACACTAAATTCAACGTCAACCATGGAGTTCCTTCCACACGACAATTTGTTAATGTGCAAATGCAAAAAGTGTAAGGTGTAAACCTCGCTACGGGATTAGTAATAAAGTTTGTCTAGTAACCAATAACGCGGATAGTGTAGTAGTAGTAAGTAGTGCTTCCTACAAGCACGTAACCCTGATGCAAAAAATATTAATAAAATAATAAAATATTGGTTGGTTGGTAATGGTTGCTGATAGTGAATATCAAGGATTCGTTTTAAGGCGATTTAAAAACTATTTTCAGTAACAGTCTGTCTCATTGGCGCGAGTTGTATTGGGAATACATTGTAAATATTATCGAATTGTTTACATAAAACGCGGAGGGGGCAAAAGAATCACTATCAGTATCTAACTTGGCTCGGGTATGAAAGATTCATTTGCATCATATGTGGATAAAATTGTTTAAATTTTCTCAAAAAAAAAAAAAATAAATAAATAATAATCAGAGAAACAGTGATTAATAGAAAAGATTTTTGTAGAAATTGGAACTCTTTCGAACGTGAATGTTACTCCATTGGTGGTACAAGGATGTATTAAGTTTGCGCAGATGTATGTCACACCCAGAACGAGTTGAGATGGATCGACCTTGTATTGCATCAAAACGCTTTCTGAATCGATCTAACCTTGTCTGTCCGTCTTATTTGTTTGTCTTGAATTTGATGAAATTTTGTACCGCGACTTGTTTAAGCTTAAAGCAACGGTGCGGACCACTATCTAAAATCTTCTTCTTACTTGTTTTACAGTAACTCATTGCATACTAAAGTATAGAGCGATTTTATCATCGTCACGAGTAAATACTTTCAATGTAGAGAACAATTCATTGAAGGAATGTATCGCTAGAGTTTGTGGGCTCGATTAGCTTGAACGTCAATTTGCTAACGTTACGATTAAAAAACTTATACGGCTGACATGTTTACTGGTTCATTAACAGCAGATCGTTCTATAACAGGATGACTTGGTCCGTTTTATACGAATCCACGGTGTGCGAGCCGCCTACATTATACAAATAATTGAGCCCTTCACGAGCCAAAGCATTTAATCTATTTTTGATATTTAAAATAACTGTCTTTAAGATACTTATTATACTACATGATAATAATTTCCATGGCTGCTGAAGAATAAATGCTTTCTTTTCACCAGGGAGCGAGGAGAAGAGAAATGTATAAAAATTTATCAACATGTATTTTCTGTCTCATTCTTTTACCGTCTCACGTGATCCGCATGGGCACTACTTTTCGCACATATTATACGAATCTATTTTGTATGAACGCATGCTACAGGAAGATCTGCTGTACATATGTCGCCACATAAGTTACGTAAAAAGATTTCTTAAAATGTCTGTTATCATTGTCATCGTGTCATTGACATGTTTATTTAGATAATAAGTTGCTTACGTTTACAAAGCTTATTATATTCAGGGAGTTGGCGCAATCTGCGTGGAAACATTAACGCCTTACGTCAAAGTCCATTTCTTATATTCTGGCATATAGCTATAAATGGTATATTAAATGTAATGATACGTTTGCGCTCACAAAGCTTGTTATGTTTGCAATATTATTAGAGCATTCTAATGAACATATACTTATTTAGTCCCAAGCCATCTTCTTCTATACATTTTGCGATATATGTTATGTAATAAAGTGCTTGCGCTCACAAAGCTTGTTACGATGGTGTTCTAGCAAACATATACTTCTTTACATTCTGCCATAAATACTGCATTCTATGTATACATTGCGTACTATACCTTGTGCCATGTATGTATGTGTTGATGTGCTGATGTAGTTTCCGAGGAAGAGTTTATTTCCTAGTTCCAAAATGATGTTAATCAAAGATGTAGAAATGAATGAAGTCCATTTTCTCTGTTTCCTCTCAATGGAGTCGCAAGTGTGGTTTGCCAATATGTCGAATGACTTAGGATTAACGCTAGTGTTATGTGGTCCAATAAACAGAAAAGCTTCTTATCATATTGTACGAATGGAAGATGAAGATGGTAGGCCACAGAGAACATAATGAAAAGCATCGCCTATCATTTCTTAAGTCAATTGTAATTGTTCCTCGCGTTAAGCTCGAATTCTTACTCTAAGCTCCTCTGACTTGTAAGTTAAGGCAGACACATTCAACTTACCATTAAAATCATGGATTATAAGAAGATTTTGAAGGAAATGTTTAAAAATTAGGTGACTGAACTCAATAACAACAAGAAGGTGAGGACGAGGAGAAGAAACTCTCTCTTTCCTTTCTGCTTTGGATCTTTCCACAACTAATATGTGCATAAAGCACAATAGGCTGGCGGAGGTGTACATAAGAAACCGTCGAAAGGAAGTACAATAAGTTACATAAGTTTATTGTCCAACTAAAAATGATGTTAATTCGAACTATATTTCTTTGTTGCGTCTAGATTCACCCCCGATGGCTTTATACCCCCTTTGGTTGCGCTAGATTGTGCACGAGGATCTGTAAGTTCGCCATCGTTCAATCCATTTACAAACAAATTTCCTTCTCCCTTTTCCTTTGGGAAGATATACTTTAGTAATCGCACTTCTCATGTCTGTCCCTCCCTATCAAACAAGTAAAAAAAGTTACATTCTGTCAAAAAGAATTTGGCGCAATCCTCCGGCGTTGTCAAACAAGAATTATAAGGTTTTTTTTTTTCCAAACTGCCGTCGGTATTTCGTTCGCTATACGCAAGCATTACAATTTCTCATGTATATATATATATATATATACATATAAAAAGAAAAAGTATTCTCGATATTAGTGTGATTTCAATCGTCAGAAAAAGGCTTGCGCACTATACATAGTTAATGGGGTTCCCTCTGCAAAAATATGGGAAAAAAATGTTTTTTTTTTTTTTCTATTTTTCTTCTCTTGTGTTCTTTTTTTTCAATGTAGCTGAACCTGACGCCACAACAACACAAAGTTTGCTATTTCAAGTCTATTTTTTTGACACCATATTTTTCGTTCGTACTTGTGAAAAAATGTTGTACTCAAAAGCAGCAGCAGCAGCATATTTCTGTGCATGCTTTATTCTACGGAAGTGGATGTTTATGCATAAAGACTATTCCAATATTCATTCCTTTTTTTTTTTTTTCTTTTTTTTTGGGTAGCTATCCAGCATGATGGAGAATAAGAGCAAAACGTGGCGAAGTATGACTTATGTGTGCGTATGCACATAGGATTGTAGGCGTATTATATATTCTCTTGCTGCTGTCAAATCATAAAAAAAAAAGAAAAAAAATCACCTACACATACTAGGTTTCCTTTACCACACATATATCGACAACAACAAAAACAACAACAACTATGATTTCTTTTTTGTCATATTTTCACTTCTCTCCATCATCAAGAATTTGTTCCATAAAATTTTGTCCTTGTAATTTAAAGAGCAAGTTTGGCTATTGAAGTTGAAGTAAAAGTGTGTATGTGGTGGTAGTAATGGAGTAAAAAAAATCATATTCGTAGTAGAGTAAAAGTAATCATCTCACAAATAACCGAAAAGGACATCAAAGGAAAGCAAGCAAACACATTTGTTTTTCTCTTTTTGTTGTTTTTGTTGTTGTTGTTGTTTTTTTTTCAACATTCTCAACCAACAATTTCATTAACACTATGTCACGTCGCGTATGTGCTGCTCTTTGTTAATGCAATAATTTATAGTTTGGATTAGATTTTAAGCTTTAAACGAATTTTCGAATATTTCTAATAAAAATGGTTTTAAGTAATGAAGATGGAATAGCAGAAGAAGAAGAACAAGACGAAGCAGAAAGGAATTTGAAGTAATTGTGTTGTGCTTGGAATGTAGTAAAGAAAGTAAGAAACGAGGCAATTTTCTCAGGACAATTTCATAAACACACATTTTCACTTAAGGCATTCTTCGCCCACATTCTTCATCGTCTGTTGCGATATACCTCCGCCTCTGCGTCAACAAAAATGTGAAATTCACCGAAGTAGTAAATGTTCCAGATGTAGTTAAACTCTGCAAACGTCATAAACCTTAATGAGTACTTTCTTGGTATGCCAGCAATATTTACTGATAATGAAATCATGCGAATCCAATATATAGGGAAAGACGGAAACGATGCGTCTTATAGTCTGAAAATGTGTAATGATGGTGATATAAAAGTAACAAGAAAGTTCTAATGGGTGAAAGGAATGAGGGTTTGACGATAGTTTGATATATGTGCGAGCGAAAAAGCAACTGACAACGAGATCTGCGTGTATTTCATTGGAATGACAAATGCATAAAAAGGCCTAAGGCTTCTTAAATCTACTCGAGCAACTCGAGAAAGTACGCCATAGTGCATCATTTTGTTTCACTAATATATTTTCTTGGGAGATGGTATGAACAAAGATCATTGGAAGATTTAGGCAGACATGGGTATGAATGATATTCTACTGCGCCAGCTCCAGGCTATACCATAAGTGCACTAAAACCTTGCAATCAGAATCTCAGGACATCTAATACATTTTTATATTGAGAAGTTGTAGGCGTTTCTCTTGTTTTCTTTGGCAACTTTGGTCTTATAGTGCAGTGAAATAATAGTAATGCCAGTGATATGAGGATCAAATAAAAGGACTTGGAGAATGCGAAAAACATAGCGGCGGGTATGCGAAACTCGACACATGCCGAATATAACTTTCTTACTTGTTACAATCTAACACTAGGTGTGCCGATAAGTAATATACCTAACGCAGCTATAAATAAATAAATGCATTATTGTTAGTCAGATCAAGGTTTTCGACGGCCATGTGTCAAATTGCAAGCTACTCGGTTTGTTTGATAGCCGTAGAGAGTAAATAATTTTTTTATTGCTTCCACTTTGGATCTTTATATCATGACAAAACAGCATTTTTTGGAAATACAAGACACGATAATGAGCAAAAGACACGCTATGGTGATTTGACGCTCTTAAATAAAATTTTCGAACACGGAATGGCCAAATTTTTGAACATGAACGCACTTACAGAACTCATATATGTTGTCCAGATCGCACAATTGAAGCCACAAATCTAATATGGGTAGAGATATTCCTGGTATGATGTGGATCCCAAACAAGATGTGCGTGAGCTAGTTGTGGCTGTGAGAATTTCATATTTGTCTCTGCTTTACATTTTGCACGCAAAATAGTATGACAAGAAGCTGAAGGTGCAAAAAGCCAGTTCATCCAGATTTGTTCATCGTTACTATGGATATCATATGAACAAGCAAAAAAATGGATTTTGTAGGGTACGAATGTTGAAAAAAGGACGCAAAAATTGGTAAGAAAAATTATGGCTAGTGCCGTCCTGCGGTAATATGCCGTATGCGGAAATAGGCTTCATCGACTGTATTAGAAAGGATAGAAAGATAACGTATATGATAAAGTATATGATGGATAATGCATTATTGAGTGTTATTGGATAATTTGGGTAACATCAAGATCAAGAAGAAATGGCCACATATGAAGAAGGAAAAATCATCTTTTGTTATGATGACACATGAACCTATTCACTAAACATTGTACAGACAACATTACATGAATTGGGATATGAAGTGTATTCGGAAGCATCTTAGTCCCCAGGTTTTTGAACCCCATTGATTTTTGAAAAATTGGAAACCACAGCCTGATAAAGGTTTGAATCAAACGATGTCTGATAAAGGTTTTGCATCCAACAAAGTACTCTCATGGGATGTGCTTGTGTTAGATTTAATAATTTTCCTTTAACCCGTTCCCCAAATTTGCACTTTGACAAGTAGAAAATATCCCATGAATTCCAATGATTTTGATACGCTTCTTAAGTTGTCGAAAATTTTCATTTCAGTTTATTGTAAACTAACCAATGCTTCTCAGTGAACAAACCACTACTCGTCGACATCGTTTATCAACGCTTTTTGCTTGCAAGTTCAACAGCTCGACAAATTGTATAAAAGCATAATAACAAAAAATTATGTTAGAAAACAACATCCTAAACAACATCCTATTGAATTATAACAAAAGATTCGTGTTTTTTTTCTACCCTGTACTGTGCTTAGTGTTGTATGGAGTCTCTGAGTCACCTTTTTACTAATGTATTAAATGATGTTTTTTTTTTTTTAATAGTTTCTTTTTGCCGATAGTCAGAATAATAGAATATTTTGGGCGAGAATTGTTAGTAAATATTCTGAAAAAAAAAAAAAGAAGAAAATTAACGTTAATCAAGTGTAAAGTTGAAAGAATAAAATTAAGTTGAAAAAGTTTTTCTCTCGAAACGTAATAAATGTGTGCGGGAAAATTGTGTATCCCTTTTGTGCGTAAATATAACGTACGTATACGAATGTTTGTGTACGGGAGAGTAAGTAAACCATAATTTTGTTTTTAAGGCTCATTTGCTTCTGTCATAATGTTATCATTAAACATTCCACACGCCATTTATTGTCATAACTACATTGTTAATCGTGCAATTCATGCCGTTGTGGTGTGTTGCTATGTGTTCTTGGGTTTGTTTGTGCTTTGTATCTATCTCGTTAATTACACACTTTTACTTATAAGCTTATACATACATACACAAGCATACATGCAGATAAATTATAAATTCAACCCCAAACAGTCAGCCACTGCAGCAACAACATTATATGCATATATTTGTTCATACGTATGTATGTATACATTCCCCTACTTACCCAACCGGCCGGTTGCTTTTCGTTGGTTATTTTGTTATTGCTATTGTTGTTGTTGTTTTTGTCTCGTTCATTGGTAGATTGTATTTGTCTGATTTAATTTCAGTTGTGCTGCGTTCGCGCTGTTGTTCTGCATTTATATATGAAAGTGTGTATCACGTCGATTTCCTTTTGCCATTCAAAACATTTGTGCAACATACGTAATTACAAGATTACGATAAGTGATAAGCCAACAAACCGAGACCAAAAAGGAAAAAAAAAAAAGAATCGAAAATAAGCAAAATGTTTATTTTAATCTTTCCTTTGCTACTCGATTTAAATTTTGTGTTTTTCATTATCAGCAAAAAGAGAATTAAACATGAAATTTAATTTATTTAAAGTATTTACTTATGCTACCCTTACTCCTCGAAAAAATTCCACAGGGGGCCCAAGTGCTTGTAATGCCCAGTGATACCAAAGGTACGCATATTTGTAATGAATCTAAAGATTACTGTCGCTTTAACGCACTTCCTCTTCTCCCCATATTTGCTACGAGCTTAAGGTCCAAAATCAATTAAAACGACTCGCGGATCTCGTCTGTCCGCTGTTGCCAAGATATCTCGTATAAATAAGACAAGGTGTATGAGTGTTTAAAAAGTGCAAATATTTTGATTCCTTCATAAAATATGATTTCGCAAATATCGTATTATCCTGCCCCCCATTTAGTTCCATGTCGAGTGTTATGCAATGCTTCTATCAATCGCGATGATATCTCCAGGCGAGATAAGCGATAAAGTATGTGACATAAATATTATAAAGTAGCGAAGGGGTTCCTTCTCCTCGTCGTTAGACATTGTTTAGTTGTTAAAAAAAAAAAATTCGATTTAAGTCGAAAATAACTTTTTTTTTTTTTGTTTACTTAGATATTTTCCTCCATCGTCAATAACATTAAATTTAAGCAAAGCAAACAGAGTTCGTTTGCTTGAGTTACTACGCTTTTTAGCTTCCCCTCCTAAATTTGAAGCAATTGCTTTTGTTCCCTTAACATATTTGCATATACATGTCTACATAACTCTGGGTATAGTGAAATTCTTATGCGCACACAAAAGCATTTCAAAAAGAGAATTTTCTTATATATACTTAAGCACAAGCAAGAAGTCTGTATCCCTTTTGAAGCGAAATTTGGATACTCATCGTCGTTTAATCGTCATTGTAGCATTTACAGTGGGCCAATTCAGATCATAATTGATCGAAAATTTATTATTATTAGAAATAAATTCTAAGACTAAAATTTTAAAGCACTAGAATCTAAGGATATCGACCTTCTTGAAAACTCGAAAACACCTACTTACCCGTGTAGTTGTAAAAATTTTCAACGTTTAATGAGTTTACGGCGAGATCGTGTAGCGATATAGAAGTTTGCAAAAAAACCACTCCGACAAAGGAGTTTGATTAACACGTTTCTTGTCAAGCTGCTTATAAATAAATACCATTTCCGCGCCACGTGTACTGTTGCCAGTATACGCTAACGAAATTGGATGATTTTGAATAAATACTTTTTAATTTTGGTGTCTATGTAACGGAAATTATACAAACAGTGCAGTGCACGTGGCAAGGAACTTGTTAAGGGTTGTTGCTTTAACAGCCCAAAAAGAAAAAATTTAAAAAAATGTGCTTTTGACAATTTTTTTTGAATGAAAACAAAAAAAAAAAAAAAAATAATGAAATAAAAAGATCCCCGGAGTTTATTAAACATATATTTAAGTATTCAACAAGGGGGAAAGTTATATTCGGTGGGGGCAGAATCTCGCATACTCACTTCTATGCTTTTCGCCTTGTACTCTCCAAGTCCTTTTATTTGATACCCATATCGCTGGTGTTATTAAGAAAAAATAAAACCACCCGATCGCCGATATATCTTTATTTAAAGAATGAACAAAATAGTTTTAAACATTCTGTCCAGTTGCCCTTATGGTAAATAAGTATAAAACCTAAAAAAAATGAGAAAATAAAATTTAATAATTTCTGAGTAACGAGCAAAAGTGCACAAATTGTTATTAAGAAAAAAGGAATTGCTCTACAGAGGTCTTCTCCTCTGACCAATTTGATGCATTTCCTCCCTCTACCAAATTTGAAGTCGATGTCTTCATTTGTGCGACCAGGAGAGTGCCAACAACAAGCACTGCGCAGACGCACAGACGGACAGACGTGGCTTAATCAATTCAGAATTTCATACTAATCAAGAATATTTATACTTCGTAGGGTCTTCGAAGCTTCCTTTTGGAAAAAAACAAAATGGGTGTGCCCCCTTCCTTCAGTGGTGACGTATAAACGAGAAAATATTTTCGAAAAATATTAAAAAATGTCAAGGCTAAATAGAGCCCATCTCGCAAAGCATTCTTATGTAAAGGCGCCCAACGGCACGCAAGTACAGGCAACGGTTGGTGCAAATTTAAATCTAAAAGAAAAAAACAATTATTTCATCTATATGTTTATATAGCAATGAACGTAGAGTACAGGGTTTTAAAAATATTGAATTTTATATGGTCAGTGAACCAAGGAAAACCTTGATTTGCGACCACAAAAACAGCCATATATTTAATAATAAATAATTTTTGAGTTAAGTTAATTAAGTTAATTGAATAACTTCCGTGTAATTGTCTTTAAAATGTTATTTTTGGGTACGCGTTCAAAGTTTGAATGAAAAGAACGAAATTGTAGAAATTGCTTCGCGTGGGCCCTTTTGAAAAATCGAGTGGCGGGAAAAACGCTCTTACAATTTTTAAATATGTTACAGACACGTTTTATTTATTTATCTATTTATTTATTTTTTCTTTGATGCCTCCTACGGTGTTGGTGCGCCCAGGGTTTCTTTTCCCCGACTCTTTCTTGTTAAAATGCGGTGTTTTGCTGCAGCTGTCAAAAACACTGTACGCGAATTCATAATTAACATAACAACAGAATAATTTTAAGAAATGCAGATGACAAGTGGCCCATAACGCCGCCATTAACAAGCAGTTGCCATTTGGGAACCCGCTTTTTTGGGAAGCAAAGTTTGTGCGATTTTTTTTTTTTGTAATATGAC
The DNA here is from genome assembly GCA_001077435.1 of Glossina morsitans morsitans. Taxonomy (NCBI): domain Eukaryota; kingdom Metazoa; phylum Arthropoda; class Insecta; order Diptera; family Glossinidae; genus Glossina; species Glossina morsitans. The sequence continues at coordinate 190,895 of CCAG010016887.1, read as the reverse complement.
CAACTACTACTCAAGGGATGTGCCACGGTGGTTGGAAAGAAGTGTGGAAAGAGAGAAATATGTAGGGAGTGACGGCAGCCTGATGGGTGCATGCCCCATGAGTAAGTCTTATGTCTTTATCTACTGAGCATTCACCACAGCGGGATATAAAATCTCATCACTAAACCACACTCTTCTCTATTCTTTTTGGTTTAATTTCCTTTCGAAATTGCAAGACAGACAAGACGTCTGTTATATAAATTAGGCTTTTTGAACGTTGACGCTATTATTAGATCTTTATTAAGTTGAAGAGAAGTTGCAAATAACTTAAAAGAAAAACCTCGCTATAGCCTTAATTACTCATATATATAATAAACGTTAGAGTAATTACTTAAACTTCGCGAAGAGATATAAAGTTGAAGATTTGCTTTAAACTTCAATTTGATAATTACATGTGAGTTATGAATTAACAAGTGACTGCAAGCTATGTCTATCGGTGTGTATTGTGTTTTATGACAGACAGAGTCGTACATCTTTTCGGTAAATATGCGTACAGTAAAAATATATCGTATCTTATCCGAGGAGGAATCTTTTCTTTGTCACAGGCTATAGGTATCGTATTTTCCGGACTATAAGACGCATCTTTTTACTTAGAAAAATGGACTTGTTTTATGGTAAAATGGTGCGTTTTAGGGTTCGAAGGTAACATTAAAGTATTTGTTCAATAAATCGTCTCTAAATTTGACATACATGAGGTACGACAACAATGATCAGATGAAAGTAATACGAACGGTGACAATAGCGAGACGAGTGTCTCAATGCTTCAAGCAACATAGTAAGTGGAATATTTGCGCTTTACTTTCCTTTTCACATGTTCAATACAAAGTAAACCTTAAGTCGAGAGAGTATTCTTTGAACTTAAGAGGAGTTTATCGAGCAGTTTTGGGAGCTAAAATCTTAATCTGCAAATTTGTCTGTGCTGAATACGAATTGCGAATTCGCAAATGACAGAACGACAGCCTGTAGAACTACCTATAACCTAAACGTTTATGTATTAACAACTGCATTGATTTGGGAAGGGTAGAAATATAAATCCGAATTTAACTAACAAAGACACCTATCGTTTCTCTTAATAGATTTCTGCAAACGCCCCAACAAGGCTCTAATAAATTGTTAGGATTGAGATATATTAGGTGCTTGCAATAATTTTGATCAGTGAATTCTACAGGTAAAAAAATGGGAAAAGAAATGGGAAATATTGATGCGTCCATAAGTTCCATGTTGCCAAAATGATGGAAACTATTTTGATTAATACACACACACACACACACACACATTAAATGCCTTTTTCAAGTGAAAAGGTGATTAAAACTTTTGCAAACACCAAATAGTTGAATTTGGAAGCCGCCTACTCCATTCAAATTAAAAAATGTAACATATATTTTTGTGGGCCCCTCATGAATCTATATGAAAATATCTTTCAAACAAGCTAAAAAAAAAATCAGGTTCTGCTTTTAGAAAAACGTTTTAACAATTTTTCCAAACTTGATACGTTAGCAAAAAATGGCTATGGAAGAATAGCCAAAGTTGGGATTCCAGCGCGGTCAAACTAGGAAATCTCGCTTACATTCACTTATATCACGTAAGTCTATACGAAAATGCCTTTCAAATTTAGGTGCTTTTCCCTACACGTTTTCGCTAAGGTACCAAATTTCGAAAAACTGTTGAAAATAGTTTTCGAAAGAAATGTTTGAATATTTGTTTACTCATTTCAATTCGAATTTATCTTCACATCCTTTTGATTAGGTAGCATTGTCTATTCGAATCGCCCTGCAACAAAGTGCTTTCTCAATAGCTCGGTTCATACGCCGACATTGCCGCATGTTGGCCCGTCTTGTTGAAGGCACTTAACATATCGATTGTTTCAAAAGTTGGCAATAAACTTGTGGCAAAGACATCTACTCAATAAAGTCTTACATTCTCATGCTTTTACCTCTTGTCCTTACCATATATGCTTCTTTGCTCTTGTCCATTTTTTTTTTTTTTGCTTATCCCTTTCCGCACTACACATGAACGAAAAATTATATATACCGGTCGTGATCACAGCAAATTTTGGTAATATTTCAAACGTTGTTTTTGTTGTTTTTTTGGTGTTCTTGCTATTTTATTATTAAATGCTAGACTTTAGCGGGAAGAAACTATGAGAAAAGAATTTCAAAACAAGCAGGGGTTTATTGTTTTTTTTTTTTTTTTGTTTTATTATAAAATTACAATAAATTTTGATTATTATATAGTATGCTTTTCAAAATTTGCCCCAAAGGTAAATATGGTTGGATATGGCAAAAAAATGTATAAAAGTTTTCAACGCATAATAGAATAATGAATTTATTTGGACTTCGGTTAAGGTTTTGTCTTCCGTAAACAAGGTGTTAAAAGCAACATGAACTCATACTCAATGAAGAACGTAGAATGATAAAGTAACGGTTGCCGTAGCAGGTTGTTTTCAATTCGTAATTCGATATCTTTTGAGGTTGAGTTAAGGTTTCCCTCGCATATACATAAGTTTTTCTCTTCCTTTGTGCTTTTGCATCAGGTACACGCATATATGTCTACATGTGTGTATATATGTACATGTATTAACAATAAACAACAACAATAACAACAATAACAACAACAACAACTAACTGTGCGTTATATGCATATGTGTGCGGTACACTTTGCATATACATTTTATATTGCGGATGTATTAAGGTCTATATGTTTTCATTCTTTAGGTATTCATTAGCAAAAAGAGATTTATTTGCTTTACCATTAACTTTTTAAAAATGTCGTTTGGGCGTTCATTGGAATATTCTTATAATTAACCTTGAGTTCTTTATACCTTAATATGCGAAATTGTTTGACTTAAATTTAGCTATAGATCTCTCTTCGATTTCCCATCACATTCAACGATGTGTTGCATGTTGGTCGAAAGAGGAAGAAAGATAGAAAAGAAGAGTCTTCAAAAAAATCATTCATTCATTTATATTCGCATTTGAGATAAACTAACGTTATGTTCATTATTACATCCGACATTTTCACGACACCAATGCAGGAAATGGTGTCTTCTAAGCTAAACACACAGCTTCTCTATATTTCTTAAGAGGATGATATTATAGAGACGTTCTTTTATTTAATTGAAATATTTTATGCGAATATTGATTTGAAAATATATTGAATTTTCAGAAGACACAAATTTTGCATACTACTCCGACAATTGAGACAAACCAGAAACGGTATCGATTAACCCATTTGGAGAAACCAAAAGTACAAGTCACTTGTATTTGACATGACAGTACCTGTTGAGTGGAGTGTTGAGTGAGGAACGGTATTATGCTAAGTTAGTGTGGGAAAGGCAAACAGTTGAGATTAACCCGTTCAGCCTTTTAATGTTTCGCACTGAAATTTGATCCATAATAACAGTTTGATATAAAAACTATCTGGTACCAAATTTGGATAATGGAAATCTATTTTCTACTTCCCCCATCCCTTATAAATAGATGTTGACGAAAATTAAGCCTAACAGGAAGAACAATGTGATGATTCTTAAGCGGATCGTGGGCATTTTCTGCACTCTGGAAAAGAGGCGCAACCAAATCGATCCGTTATTCTATTACGAATACGTCTGGCTCATGTGATTATTGAGGCAATATTCCTCTGGGCGTTATCAACTGTATGTAGTAACACCCTTCGCCGGTATGATATTTTTCGATAAGCGATAACCCTCTAGCTTATTAGTAAGTAATTGAACATCCCTTTCAAGAGTTTGTCGTGCAATGCTGCTCATAAGTAATTGCCATAAAAGCATTTCAAACAAATTTACATTTATTTACTATACGTCGTCACGCTTTTAGAAATTTTTTTTAAAGCTTTAGTGTAAAAGTTACTCTTATTTAAGATTAAATAATAGACCGAACATGTATTCATGATGTCCTCAACCTTTTGCATTCCGTTTCAATTTCAATATTTTTTTACTTGATTTTTTTTTTTTTTTCTATTACGTATCGCGTACACTTTTTTTTCTTTTTTCTTTTCACTTTACATTTGCCTTCAATCATATCCACAACCACAAAGAGTAAATTACAACCAGTTCACATTTCAATGATTCTTGAAGAAGAATCAATCATTGATACTCTTTGGCAATTGAAAAATTGTTGCAAACTACAGGGGCGTGTGCATGAGAAAGAGAATAACGCAAACTTATGTAAAAATAATATTTTTTTCATCTTATTTTATGAATTGAAATCAGCGAGAAATTCAGTGAAGTATTTGTTTAATATTTTTTTTCTTTCTTTTTTTTTTTTCTCTATTATGAGTATTGCGTATGTCCAGAGCTCTAAACCTCTTGTATTCTGCCTACTTGACATTAATGTATTCTAGATCTGCTTAACATTTAGTAGTTAGCTTATTTTGCTTTATCAGTTCATTTTCCCTTAAAGGCTGCTCTATGTCTATTTTGCAAGTAAGCAAACTCTAAAAGTACTTTACTTAAGCGCTGCTTTACTTTCTTTTGACTTTTAGATTTTTTTCAAAAAAAATTTTATTCATAAATGGTCTTGAGGTTTATTTCCTTTAGCAAAAAGAGGAAAAAAAAACAAAATAATAATAAGATATTTGGAAAAAACGCCTCCTTGTGGACGATAAATAAAAAAATTATATTTTTTAATTTTATAAAGTCTTTCATCAAAGTAAACTGTCAACAATCACTTAGTGGCCTCTGAATACTTTTCTGGTTGCAAACTTGATAAGAAAGTTATTAACAAAAGTACATTTCAAAAAAAAAAATTTTTCTAAAAAAGCGTGCTTTAACTCGAAAACGTGTAGAGCAAAGGTGTGGGAGACGTAGAAATTTCTAGAAATAATAATTCAAAGCTTTTCACGCAATGGATCTAAGATTTCGGGAGTGCGAGAAGAATACGCACTTGTAAGTATAAGCGTTTTACACGTCGCTTGTTACCAACGGAAATATATGAAACTTTTCTTTTCTTATGTTCATTCGCTTGGTCTTTTGATCAATTTTTGGTCATTTTCCTCGTTTTTATACCCTACAATTTGCAATAGCATTTGGTCTTGAGTCAAAACACGTGACCGTCTAAAATTTCGTCAAAATATATTAAAAATTGTGACCTATAGCTTGAACACAAATTTACATGGACGGACGGACAGACAGGCTGCGATCAATTCAAATTATGATTCTGAATCAATCGGCAAAATTAAATGTGAGTCTATCTGAAGCCCTTCTGCGTCGGTACTAACTTAATATTTCCTCCACAACAAGTGTTGTGGAGTATAAAAAGCCTGTTAAGTGAATAGTGGTCCACTGTACCTTTTTTTGAAAAATCATTTTTAGTTTTTGAACACATGACTTGAATGATCTCTTAAACAGTCAAAAGTGACATGAAAGCATAACAGTGGAGGATCAAAATAATCGATTTTTTCTACACAATTGAAGGGACATATACGGGCACTTGAAACTTTAAATGCGTTTTTTTCGAAGCATGATTTGCGAAATTTTAATATTTTTCATTCAAATTTTTTAACGATTTTTTTTAAAACAAAACAAGTTCTTTTAAGCATTTTTTATTAATAAAAAATGGTCGACAATTGACTTTTTCCACACAAGCGCCCGTCATTTACACAAAAATCAATGTTGTGAAAAATGTTTGTATTTCTGTACGTATATAAATGTAAAAAAAAAATATGTTTTTTTTTTTTTAAATTTAAGTTTGGACAATTTACGCTGCGTGCCGCCCATAAGTTAAACATACCTCGCGAGAATCGCTTCCAAAATTATTTTTTTTCCTTTTGCTGTTTAATCAACTCGACTCGATTGTTATTATTCGCTTATCTTCCCTTTTATCCAAAAAAAAAGTTGTTAAAAATCTCATCTCATATCCTACAGCACTTGTTGTACAGGGCCTATTAAGCAGCGCGAACGTATGTAACGTGCAGAAGGGCTTCAGGTTGACGCACCTTTTATTATACCGATCGATGCAGAATCATAATCTGAATTGGTCTAAGCCCTGTCTGTCCGTTTAATATCTGTTCCTGTATATTTATGTTCACGCCTACAGGTCGCAATTCTTGACATATTTTTTGACGAAATTTTGTACAGTGACGTGTTTTGGCTCAAGGACAAAGGCTATTGAAAATGGTTCGGATCGGTCCACTTTTTCGAACACGCCTCGTATAACACCCTATCCTGAAAAATCGTTATATGGGAAAAAATTCTAATTTTCAAAAAACTTCTTGACAAAAGTGGCTAAGCAGTAGTATTTCGGCATTCTAAATTGATATGAAAACTTTGGAACAGCTTAGGCAACTTTTGAATCCCCTCTCATGTAAAGAAAACTGAAGTTCCTACGACAAGAACGTTTAGTTTTCAATACTTCATGATGGAAATTATATCATAATAGTAATTTATATAAAAAAATTAATTGTAGCAAGTTTGGATCATCTCGGCCTATTTTGTGAATACTACCTTAATAAGGAATTTCACGAAAATTGATTCTTTGTGGAGCAGAAAAGTCGAAAATTTTAATATGTGGTGATGGAAATTGATCCATAATGTGAGCTCTTCACAATTTGGACTATCTACGCTCATTATTGGATCCCGGCCTATGTAAGGATTAAACATGTACTACGTAACATTGCACGCGCTTGAAAAGTATGCATTTTGTATAGAAAGAAGATGTAATTTTTGTGTTCTATAGTAAAATCAACAATTGTGTTAGACATTGTGCTGTAGGGTGTTTAATGATCTGCTTTGGCCGACTACAATGTTCTTACTTGTTGATCTTGAAGAAAATATGGGCTCAACTGAGCTAACAATGGCTCATATGTAACTCATCAAGAATTTTATAGAATTTTTGACGCGCACATACAAATATTACAGATCAAGATGTCTACCGCTGACTTAAGTGAAACAGTCCCCGATTACCACCTCGCTCTAATAATAGCTTCCTTCTTTGTTTTTGAGTCCCAAGAATGTGGTGGTAGTATATGAAAATAAAAATAACAATAACCAATAAGAATGCTATTCTTATTGGATAAACGACCATTTCATGTATAATAAGTTTTATATCAAATGTTATTATGCCTGAATGCATTCAACCTGCTTTACCATCCTACCTACTCGCTCCACACTTTTTGATATTAAAATAAAAATTTTCAAAAAAAAATGAATAAATAAAAGAAATATTTATAAAATACTTATTTCTGGATTTATTTATATTATATTTTTCGTTTATCATTTTGCAAATTAATTTAATTTTTTCCATGATTAAATTGCTATTTTTATGTTTGTTTACCAACATTATTTTATGTTCAGTGAAAGATATATAAGGCACGCTTATCGATGTTTTTGTTTTATACGACTTTAATTAAATATAAAAATATGTTCATTGTACAACCACAAAAGCTAGGTTATGAAGTACCTAACAGTCAGGTTAAGTTCGATATAATTTTGCTCGGCGTAAGTAGGGAATCGATAGGTTGCACATAAAATAAATGCGCGTGCTAGAAATAGAGGCCATTAGGTCCCTTATTTGCAAAAGAGTTCAATATTTCGTTTTGATTGCAAAAATAAGAAAAAAATTAAGGTTACACCTTACGTCCTTCTTTTTTTCGTTGCCTTTGTCCACGGCCAAATTTGGTAATTGCCCAAATCGAACCAAAGATTCATTCAATGTTCTCGAGCATCTAAAGTAATTAAGTATTGTTTTTGGATTTGCGCTATCAAACGTATAGGGCGCACAATTGGCCTATCGAACCAAAGAGAATTTTCTTATATTTTAAAATCAAATATCTTATACCACCTAGCTGATTGGAAATATTGGATTAAAAGTTCGAATTTCATATTGGCTTCTCTTTATTATATAGGCAATAGAGTTTTAATTTTTATACCATACACCCTTTGTGTATAGATTGTATAGATTATATTTAGTTTGTTGGAACGTACACAACATCTAGAAGGACCGGAATCGCTTTCGGAATCGATCCAAGCTTATCTCTCTATACGTCCAAGTAATGTCTGTTCATATAATTTTGTGTTCAAGCTAGAGGCTGGAATTCTCGAGACATTTTGATGAAATTAGTTACACCGACGTGCTTTGACCCTTGGACGAAAGCCCGAACACAAAAATGTTTCGGAAAGAACCATATATCACCCGATTTTGAAAAGTCTTTTTATGAAAACTAGAAAGGCGTTAATAATAATTTCATTAAACGCAATGGCGTTGAGTGTTTAGTAATCGGCTTTAACCGATTGTTACTTGATTGTTTTGCTTTAATTTGCTTTTATCGAATTTTTAATATTTATTTCTCTGTGCTTTGCAAATATTTCATGAATTTTATTTCTATTATTATTGTTTGAGTTTTTCATCGCTTCAAGAATGAATACATTTTTTCTATATTAAGTCTCATATGCAAAATTTCAGAGTAGTACGGTACCTCTTAAAAAACAATAAGAATAAGAAAATTCGTCATAATTTCGAAGCATAATTTCTGGTCGGCAGTAAGAGTATTCCAGCATTGTTTCCCTTGTACTCATTAAGAAAACTTCATAGCATGGATACTCTATGGTACAACTATTTGCAAAACGTTGTGGGGTACTTTGATTCGATTTAACAAAGACCGTCATCATTGGGAGGGGTTGTATTCCCCTCACCCAGCCCCCCCCCCAAAATATTGTCATTATATGTACAAAAATACACTCTTAAGTTGAAAAATATTAATAAAACGCAAAAATTATATTTTAATGTCTGTGCAATACCTGGAAATGGTCACCACTGCGGTAAGCAGTAGCTAAGGACTGCCAAAATAATAATAACGAAAGTTTCAAATTTCTTATCGATATAAAGTGAATATGTGAATATGTTTTAGATAGAACTTATTTAAATTTTGTTCTCAAATGGAAGATGGATTTTTTTGATAGTCAATTTTGGAGGCGTCAACTGTCCTAAATAGCATCTTCTTTTATAAAAAATAATTTTTTTTTTTAAGATAAACAAAATAAATTAAAAGGTTAAATGAACCGTACGATGTTTAGGACAAAAAAAAAAAAAAAAAAACAAAAAACAAAAAACGAGGCAGAATTAAATACAAACAGTATAAGCGAAAACTTAACACCTCGTTTTTGCGTTGAAATTTAGTTGAAGATATGAAGGGTAAACTACAGCTTCAAGGCACGAATTTCAAGTCAAATGAATATAAAAACAACATTTACTGAAGGGACACCAAATATAAAGAACAAATCGTTTACTGAGAGAAGAAGACTGGTTCCTTAATAGAAGTGGAGTGTAAAGAAGAAAAGGCACCTACCATCACCATCACCATCATCAACGTCATCGCCAGTAACGTTATACACATACACACAAACACAAACACAAACACCCATGAATGTACTTGCAAACAAGAATTACTGAAAGTATATAAACATTTATATACGTTCGCATGTATGTATATGCAATTCTAACAATGCACAAAGGGAAGCCTTTAAAGTTAAATTTAAACTAAAGGAAGAGGACGGATGGCATCCTCCTTTATTTATTGGCACCAAAACGCAGGCATATGAGACTGAAGGCACGCTTTTAGGTATCAAATTTCGAACAAAACCACCTTGAGTGGCCCTTTGCTTCCTTTACTTTTTGACAGCTCGGCTTCTATGGCTATGACCCGAAATAAAGCAGCAAACTACTAAAAAAAAAAAATGAGGAAAAAAAAATTGAAATCTAAAACCAAAATCGCTTATGGCATTGAAAAGCACAAACATACAACTTAAAAAGTTAAAAAATCAGACTCAATATATATCTATATCTATATATATAAATATACATACATATCTTACATACATATATATATATGTATATACATCATATATCTGGGTGAACACAAAACAAACCACAACAAAAAGATACGAAAAACAAGTAAGAAAACTGCATCTGTTTCGATACGAATCTTGGATACCTCTCACTAAAAAAAAATATTATTTACGTATTCGTTGTCGTATCTTAGAATTGTGACCTGTCACTACTCGCAAGAGAGGAGTGTGCGTTTCGTTGTGGTAGGTCTTATAACTTTAGATAAACTTTCGTATTCCGGAGCAATAATCTCAATAAAATCATTTTTGTTCTAAAACAGGGTTGTTAAGTCACGAAAATTAAAAAGAAGAAGATGATGATTTCGTCAATTTCGGCATTTCTAACGTTTTTTTGGTGTTCTTCAAGACGCATACGTTACTCTAAAAATTCCTTACAACAAGGCTGAACCGAAATCGGACCGAAATGTCATGAACGGGATCGACATATGAGTTGTGATCTTCTAAAGACATAGTATGCTAAAAACTACCGGATAAGCACATTGTTATTTGTTAATATGACCAAGTTAATATTATTTCTGCTAAACGTCATCTAAAAGTCATTGGTGACTTTGGCTAATGATACGGAATGATTTTCAAATTTTATGTTTCTCGACGTGAAAGTGAATTGATTTAACGCGTTCTCAAATTTCCTACGTCAGACACAGTTGTAGAAACGGTGGCAGTGGGTTAAGTTTCACTTTGTCTGTTTAAATTTTTGCAAATTTGCGAGGATCAGTGACAAATCACCTCAGAATCCTAGGCTAACCGATTAGCTGTAGGTAGCATGTAAGAGTATCATGCTAACGCCTATAAGATGAAGACAGATAGTTATAGCTATGTGCTTATACCAAGTCATGCCATTTGGATAGACGTACACCTTATTCCATTTTTGATCCACTGACAGGCGTTGACCGAAACTTCAGTTATATACATCTGCTTAAAAAAATCTTCAATCTTCATACATGTACCCTTCAAGAGATGATAATAACATACCACATATACTTGATTCTCATGCCAGCTACACATGCGTTCATTGCCTGCAAGAGAAGAGAAGATCGACATCGAAAGAGCAAGCCTTAGTTCACTGTGTGTATATGAATGTCAACTCTTGAAGCACGTGCGCACTCTAGCAGACCTTTGATACGTACAGACATACCGTCCTGACTAAGTCGACGGTACATTGCATATTCAGGTTGAATGGCAAGTGCAAAGCGTCTTCAGCGGAGAAAGCTTGAACGGAGCGGAGAAGTTTGAAACAACGATTTCCCCGAAAAGCTGTGGTTACCTTAATTGAATTCTTTGCGGAAAGCTGCAAGTGAACGTCTATATTAAACCGGAAACCAGGTAGAGCAGCCGTCTCAGTTGCTCTTTGATGAGCAAAAGAAGAAGAAGAAATTAATGCTGCTCAACTATGACGACCAACAGCCTGCTTCACATCAAGGGGGCTTTGAGTTTGCCACAAACCACGGAAGAACCGCAATTTCGAAGGGCTGATGCTCGGTCAGCTGTCACTTGAAGAAACAAAATAAACGCTTTTGCACACGCGTTTGGAATTAAATCTGTAAACGCTTTTTGCGCGATTGTCGAGATACATCTCGGACTATTAACCTATCGAACGACCAGGTTGTCATACCATACCAGGCAGTAATGATTAAGAAAACATTAAAAAGCTGCTGTATGCTGCATCACAAGTATCGTATATGAACAGCATGTAGTGGACCGACGTACAATAATTCCAAGCCAGAATTTTTCAATTTTGTGCTGGGTTTCGTTGAATTTTTACAAATTTTAAAAAGCTGGTTATGAAACTTTGCACTGCAATACGGTCTCCTACCGATCACAAATAAAATTTGTAAATAACAACAACAACAACGACAAAAATAAGAGAAATATTGTGTATGTTTGTGTTTTTGATGCGCATCGCATCACTACATAGTGCGAGTGTATACGTTTATGTCTTAAGGCAAAGTTAACACAACAGCTAGGCTAACAATATCATCAGAAGCAGCAACGTTAACAAAACAGATACTAACACCAACAACAGTTACTGGCATAAGAGACGGCAGCAGCCGTTACGGCAAATAAGGCTTAACGAATGTGTCTTGTTAACACAAGCAGACGTATTAGTGGTGGCAGCAGCAAGCAGGCAAGCAAGCGGGCGTATGCAAGCTGGGGAAACAGGCAGGGAGCCCACGCTGGTTGTTAGTCAAGTAGTCAGGCAAATAAGTTGGCAAATAAGCAGCAGCAGGCAAGCAGCAACTAAAGCATAGCAAAGGCAAACAAGCAAATAATCAAGTGCCATGAAGTTGCCACTAAATGGCAAAACATTGGACAACTACAGCAAAAATAACAACAACAAGAACAACCAAGTTAAGTTTAAGTTTGTTGCCACTTTTTTTTCTTGGTTGATGAAAACTTTATACAAACATGCAATTATTTCTCTTTTTTTTTTTTGTTTTCATTTCATTTTATTTTACTTAATTTTTTTTTTCCTTTTTGAAGAAAATGACAAAAAATTACGAGAATTAAAAATGTTTAGCAGTAATTTTTAAGTAAAATAAAGTTATTATAAAATATTCCGACGTAGAAGGAAGGAAATTAAATGGCTGCTCTTCAATTTTAAATCCTATAAAGGCAGAGTAAGAGAAATGAACGCACAGTGAACAAAGTGGCTTTAAAGGCAGAATTTTCTTTATAGAAAGGGAGAAAGTGACTTAAAAGTTATTATAACTTGTGTATGTTAGAATTAAAGATGAAAGTTGTAATTTATTTATTTGTCATAAAACTACCGGGAAATGGAAAATAACCGAAAAAAAACTTAAGCGTATTATGGCATCAATTTTTTCAATGTTTAAAAGTAATATATTAACCAGTACCCCCCGTCTGCGTAATATGGTATGAGCTGTATGGTCATGGCCAAATTTTTTATCTCAAATTTTGCACAAAAAAAAGGAACGAAAAAAATTAATTTTCTCTGGCAATAGGTAGATAAGCCGCAAAGAGTTTTATGCCCTAAGCAGTGTCAACTCAAATTTTGGTAATCAATTACAACAAACAACTAAGTTTCGGACTATGCTGACCTGTAATTCCGCTCGCCTAAATTAAATTGCTTTGTTTTATAGAGTAAACTTATGGGTAAATACAAAATATGTGACTTATTTGAATAGTCCTTATATTACTTTTTTCACAGGTTCAATGCAGACTACAATATACTTTTAAGCCCGTGTAAGTGTTTCTATCACTTTGTAGTAATGTTTATCGCATTGTTTGATGTGTGTGCCGTTAACGGTACACGCGTTGTGACGATTGTTTCTTAGTCCAATATACTTGAAATAACTTTTTTTTTGTCATACATCATCGAATGCTATTTGAACACTTGTAATAGCGTAAAATATATATTAGGTGTTTGCAAAAAATTTTGATCCCTTTTTAACTTGAAAAAGGCATCCATTCCATCATTTTCTACATCATTGTACAAAATATTTGATAATATCACGGCGATATTATGTCGAAAGAACTTACATTATTTTGGCACCGACCCATTTTCGCACTTCTTCAACTTTGCGGACTCGCGTGCCAGCCAGGCTACATCGCTGCAACGATCTCAACAAATGGTAATCAGAAGGCACCATGCCTGGTGAGTGCGCTGGGTGTTGCAGAACTTTTCATTCGATAACGTATCCTGGGCACGTCTTCCAACAAGTGGCGAAAAAATTGCATTTTCAGTCAATTCGTATCGCCACTTTTTCAATAAATTTTTTAAAGTGAGTAACGTAGAATGGAAGTGGCATCTATTCAGTAAAAACTTGGCAGAGAATGTGTTCATAGACAATTGCCGCTAGATTTATGAAGCGACGTCTTTAACCAGCATATCTCTAAGAATAGACGCGTAACAGTAACCTAATCCGGCTCTTTACGTAATTCCAAATGAATCTATAAAATACCTTCAAGCAGCTCGTTCAGTGCTCCAAAAATCGTGCAATAATTCAGCTCAGGCGGCGGCACGTTCAATCCTCCAAAAATCGTGCAATAATTTATTGCCTCTACTTGGTAGAAAATTGAACGGGACACAAAACTTTTTGAGAAAGATATTGAAGAATAGTTCTGCTCTACACTCAAGAATTGTTTCCCTTAATTCCGATCGCATAGAAACAACTGACAATCAAGAAGCACCAATGCCCTAAAAATCATAAAACCGCGCCTATGAACAGCATATCTATGGTTGATATTAAAGATATCTATAGCCATCTCAAGGCGTAGACGTCATGCAGTACATGCGGTTACGATCCCAATTTTAGATAGGATTAAGTTCCGCCGTTCATCCTCAAACCGGTTCAAAGAAGTTCATATCAATAAATGTTGTAGGATCCCAAAACGAGGATATTGCATAAACACTTTCGAATCGCCGAGTGTCGAAATTGAGGAGAAAAAAAGTATCAAATATATTTTTTCAATATCTTGAAAATAATCTGAAATATAGTGTGAATATATTTACTTGATCTACATATCAGAATGGTTGTGGTATGTAAATAGACTATCGATTACCTCATTAAGACGTTTCGACGATTCTCAGGTGTTTATAGTTCACCTTGAATGGTGAATGCTAGGTATCAATTATTCGCCAGAAAAGGTGAATTCATTTCGTTTTACTTTTTTTATATGTATTTTCTAAATTTCGTTCATCCGTCAATGTTGCGATGCAGTTTTATGTCACATAAACCGCAAAACTAATTTTCAACGTTTAGAAAATTGTTATCGATGATAGATTTACTGTGGTTTTTACACGCGCACACACACACATCCACACACCTATAGAAAGCGACAAGTCATGATGAAAATCGGTTAATTCGTGCTTAGCAAGTTTGAATACTTTTGTACTAATGGTTTGGGGCGGTGTGACATTGTTAGCGGTTTCTCATCTTTATATTTTTCCAAAAAGATTCGAACAAAAAACAATTTCTTTGTTTTTGATTCGATTTAGTTTAGTTTATAGTTCAGTTATATTTCATGTACCTTCACTTGTACTTCATGTTGCTTCAAAAGTGTTCCTTAATTTAAAGAGAAAAATTTTGCACTTGTTTTTGTTCCTCGTTACGATTTTCATGAAAGATATGAAACCATCACAAAAGAAAAAACAAAAAGAAAAAAAGCAACAAGTTAACCAAATCTTCCAAGATATGTACAGTTTTTTAATGAATCATTTCTATTCGGTTCGAGTGTTTTATTCCTTATTAAGATGCGTGCTTTCCCTTCATTACTTCGATTTACAAGTTTTTCAAACTAATTGTTCACTTTATTCTTCAATTAGTCTTAATTAAACATGTAGTAATTATGTTTAATTAGATTTAGTAGTAATTAGTAGTAGAAAAATTCTACGATGATTTTTTTTTTTTTGTCGCATTATAATGATGTTCACGTTTAAGAATAGATATAAGTAGTTTTCGTGTGTGTGCCGTGTATATAAGTCCCGCTTACGATTATAATTTTTATATATAAGATTGCTTAAGTGCTAACTCGAAAATCGTACCGAACAGTTTTAGTGAGCTTTTGGTTTTGCCTTTCTTTTGTTGTTGTTGTTGTTGTTGTTGTTGTTGTTGTTGTCTTGCTCAACTTATTTTGCAAAATATATTCCCGTCAATAGACGTCAGTTACCCTCAAGGTCTGCAACCAATTATATATATATATATATATATATACATATATATATATATGAAGTTTGTATATTTATATAAAGGATGTTTTTTTTTTTGTTTTTTTTAGCGTTTCGTATGTTTTATATGTTTTTTTTTTCATTCTGCCTTTGGTTAGTTAGTATTTGGATGTTAGTTCCAGGTGTTTATTACATGTTCCTCTGCTCAATGTGGTTGGCATGTTATGACGTAGTTTTACACATTAGCAGAAAAGCCATGACCGCTCGATTGAAAACTTCTTGTTCTTTTGTTTATGTTTCGTTCGTGTAGACAATGATATTGTACTGATGGTGTTGATAATGTTGTTGATATATTTCTCCCCTCTTCGAAGCGTATTAAATTGCAATTTTTTGCAGCCTTTTTTTTTTCTTTTTTTCATCCGTTCTTTTGAAAGGAGAGTTTAGTTAAACAGGTCGATAAGAAACGACCCATTACTATCCTTACCTTGGTGTTCAAAATTTAAACGTATACAATGTACTTAATAATTAATAAAAAAAATATTTCTTCTTTTAATCGTGCCCGTAAATTTTCCCTTCCGCCTGAGTAGCCCAGTAAGCAAACTCTAGCCTCTAGCAACTCAACGGTTGCGAGTTCGAGTGCCGTACGATCTAAGTTATCTGGCAGCCTTTAAATCGATTCTTTGTAAATTTATTTACCAAATATAACTCTCTGTATATATATATCTCTACATATATATCTCCCTATATATATATCTCTCTATATATATATATCTCTATATACATTTCTCATATCGTTTGCACATAAGTATAGCACTTACGTTCTGTGCATTTACCAGGGGAGATTGGCCGACTTTATCGAAAGCCTGTCCGGCAGAGAAATACGCGCGGGTCTGTCTACATGTCTACCTGAATGTTTTTTTTTTATGATTCTATTTCTTTTTCAGCGCCAAAACATTGCTTAAAGGGTACGACTACTGTAACAACCTTAAAAAAATATTTTTTTGGCAGTTTTGTTCTTTTCGTTTTTTTTGTGTGGATGGAAGAAACGGTAGGAGAATAATCATACTCGGAGATATTATTAAGTGTATGTTTAAGTATTAAAGAAATAAAAAATTATTTCTGAAAAATATTTAAAAAATGGGAACATCGATGCGGTTCTCGCGAGCTCTGTGGCAAGCCACATGACATGTCCAAATTTTAATTAAAACAAAAAAAAACAAAAAACAACATTTTATTAATGAAACGTTTAAGTGATTTTTTAATAAACTTACTGCAGTGCTCCTATCCTCTTAAGGAGAAGTGCAAAATCAGCCACACCGATCGTTATTTGTCATTCTAGTTTTGATCGTAGAATTAAAGAAGTTTTTACCATTAACTTAATCCATTCAAGAGTTCCCTTATAATTACAAAAAAATCATATATAAAGAAGATCGAATGTGGCAAATATGGCTTCTAACGTGAATTGCCAGGTTAAATAGAGATATGATTACACCACGTAAATGTACGCGGTATAACGGACGGTATCGAATAGACTTTGGGCCATTTGCTTCAGGGTGAATATCGTTACATTCTAGCCTATCTGCAGTACTGTTGTGTTTGTACAGCACCCAGAATAAATTAATGTAGACAAACGTTTTGTTATATCAATGGATTCAGAATCATTTCTTGAATCGATTTAAGACTGTCTGTCCATCTGTCTGCCTGACTTCAGTGTAAGTATATTGGTATTTAAACTGCAGGTCACCACTTCCTGGACATTCGGATGAAACTTAGTACACGGAAATTTTCGCCGTGTGTTTTTTACGACCACTCTTCACACCTTCACATAGCACAGAAACAGTTCAAAATAGAGCTTTAATATATAAAATTGTTATGTACTTACACAAGTCTCAAGCGTTTCGCGAAGTAACATAGGGTATTTAACGTTGGCCTTTGTTCAACTGCAACATTTCGACTTGTTATATCCTCCATCGGAGATTCGCGGTATCGTTTACGATATCCAAAAGGAAGCTTCACAAATCCAATAAAGGTAAATATAATATGTTCTTGATCAGTACCAAATTCTGAGACAATCTAGCCTAAGCATCTAAAACATCTTAATAGTTATGTAATAATAATGACGCGCAGTATCCCACGACTGCGTCCTTTTGTAAGATAAAAAGTATGGTATTGGGTATGGAAGATTCGGCTCAAGCCGAATATAATCTTTTTTTTTGTTTTCGATTTTTTTTAAATGTGACCGAACGGCACCTCCTTCCCTTGGAGCACTCAGATCGATATCATCTATAGCTTGTAAACTATTGGTGGGTACATAGCGAGAGTTTCTGTTCTTTGTCTTTCAGAAGTTAGTCTTCTAAATGTTGTTTGTTCTGAAGTCAACCAAAAAGTGAAGTAGAAAATTTCAACTCATGTTAACGTTGGAAATGGACATCCGTTCATTATCCGTTGCGGGTTTGGCAACAAATTATTCCTGCAATGTAAAGTTTTTCTATTTGCTTGCATGATACTTGCTCCAGTACTGATAACTTCCCTGCGTCCAATTAATTTATTTGTTCATTAAATCTCTTCGAGTAACAATGACAGAAAGACATAACAATGCACTCGTGCATCTAAACAAAATGTCACGATTACATGACTGTGACCCTGTTTACGTAACTTCCACAACTACAATGTTAAGTAAGAGCTATATTCGTCTTGATTTTTGGATATTCCTTGCTTTAAATGAATGTATTGTGAATTAATTGAATTCAATTGAACGCGATGCGTTAGTTTGTCACTTTCATTTGAAAATTTATGTTTTCACTTTGATTTTTATTATTATTATTATTATTATTATTATTATTATTAAAATTAATTTAGGCAAAAAAAATAAATTCTAAGACTAAGGGCTTTAAGCTATCGGCTTTATTGAAAACTCTACCGCACTTGAGATTTGAATCCACGCTGTTAGTCGCGATTCTTTGCTTGCGGCCACTCAGGCGGATCAGTTTAATTTTTATACTATTTTTATACCCATCATTGACGGATGAGGGGCGTATTCTGTTTGCAACGCCCAGACAGAAGCATCAGAGACCCCACACAGTATATACATTTCTGATCAGCATCAAATTCTAAATCGATTTAAACATGTCCGTCTGTCCACCTGTGTAATGTTCACTATAAATATTCTCCTGGCCGCAAAAATGAAGCTATCGACTTGCACGCAGGATGGTATTGAAATTACCAATAGAGCATCACCTAAACTGAGAACACCTCTGTTTTTGCAAAGAAATAAAAAATGGGGGCTTTTTGGTCACTACTCATAAACTATAGCAGATAAATGTACAAAAATTTGAAAGCATATTTTATGGACGAAGCTGTGGTACCTGTATGAAAATGGAAGAAATTGACAACGCCTATACAATACTATAGTGTGTCAAAATTTAATTGTTGTTTCAATAGCTTTGTAACGCGGAAAAACGAGCTTCAAACACCCCATGAAGTATATAAATTCTTGGCTGGTTTCAAATTTAGAACGCACCTAAATACGTCTGTCTGCCAATTTTTCTGTCTGCACAACTCTGTGGTATTTATGGTAAACATTCTCCCGTTAGCGAAAATGAGGATATCGCTTACAAATTTGCAAAAGAATTTGGAAGTGACCTAAACTTTTCCAAGGGCGCGCCTACAACGCTCACAAGCCTCTACGACAAAAACTTTTATTTTGAAAGTAGAAGAATTCAAGTGCGCCTACTCCATATTGTAGAGCATGAGAATTTTATTCTTTTATACCTTTGTCCTGTTTTTGGGGTAAACGGTGATGGGTTAAAAAGATTTCATCCCGACCGAATTTAAATTTCTTACTTGTGTGGTTTGATTTCTGATTTTTTCAATTTTTTTCAATTTACACGATAAATATCACAACAAAAACAATGTGATGAACGGGTTGTAGTGGCTGACAAGCAAAACTAAGGCAATTACAATCTACACTGATGGGCTACCTTTCCTTCTTCTGTGATTATCATCACTCTGACAGACCACACCCTATTCATTACGGGTATATAGGGTTGTCGCTGCTTTCAAATGTAAGGCCGACTATTACATTTGTCGTCTCTTTAAATGAAAGTAACAGAGCAGCACCACAAAGGTATAGAGAAATCGAAAGAACTCCTTATACATTGCAATATCTATCGATATATATATATATATATATATACATATATGGCTATAATGAGTATACTTTTGTACATTTTGTCGACATTTTCAAGCTGGGCTCGCTGCCTTCCAATAAAAATTCCCTTTTAATAGTTTGTTTTCTTGTTCTATATTTTCGGCAAAACATCGCCTTACATGTGAATGGACAGGTAGACATACACAGCTAAATTGATGCAATGTCCCGTAACGATAGAGAGTGCGAGTATCCTATTTTATAGACTACGCATAGGATGGCAAAAGTTATGCACTCTCTCTCGTCTTTCGGTAGGAGGACCAGATAACAAACTTAATATTTTCCTAACCTTTTTTTTTTGTTTTTTGCTTCTTTTCACCATTTCCTGTGCAATTCAATTATTTTTTAAATTTGCATTGAAAACATTATTTTCAAACATGAAATTTCTCTTTGCAGTTGTCAGTTTGCGGTTCATTGATTAACGTTTAACATCTTCTTCTTTTTCTTTTGGGTTTGTTTGTTGTAGCATTCGTTTAACGTTGTTGCTGTCTATCATATTACAATTGGTGGGTTTCTGCATTTGACATATCATGTGCATTCCTATTTTACTGCTACAACTACTTGCTTACTCGCTTAATGCACTTGCACATTGCATTAACCCAATTGCGTCCATTGTCTACTTTTGGGACGCTAAGTAAATTTTAGTATTTCCAAGTGTCGTAATTAATGTTCAATTTCGAGTAGATTGATGTGAAAACATTAAACAATGGGCGCCATTGTGCTGTAAGCCCGCATTAGTTGCTTTAGAAAAAAAAAACATAACCGAGAGACCAGCAAGAGAGTTATTTCCTTCCTAAGATGAGATCTTTAACAATCGCAAACTCGCTTTCAAATCGCCATAGTAAATAAAAATGTGTTAGTGTTTTCCTTAATCGACAATCTATTGGTGGTAAACCCATTACACATTTTAGATGGCCCTGCAAAATTATCGTACAACATTTTATATTATTATCCGGTGTTAGGACAATTTTTTAGTTCTTTCAGGCGTCTTTGTAAGCTGGTTATGCCATCAACTAAGAACATGTACGCCATGTATATGTAGTTTTCTAATGAGCGTCTAGCTGGACGAACGGGGCTGAATAAGCTCAATATCTTGTTCTTACAAGAGCTTGCATGCGAAGAATTAGTCTGGTATGTGCCTCCAACAAGGCCAAAGTTAAGAAAATATTTGACGGTTTTTAAGATGAAGACAATCGAACAAGGTTTGTTTCAATAGCGATACATATCGACTGTGCAAAGCAATGTCTATTTGAAGATCTGTTCTCCGTCTGTTGTAATCTACTTTAGTGCTAGAATAGTTTATTGCATAGTTTCATATTTATTTACATATATATGTTTATAAAAAGTAAGTGAAAGGGTTAGCTGCACTATATGCGGCCTAAAATGAAGGCATGTTTATTAAGCTGTTGTTCTAAATATAGAATGGATTATATCCTTGAAATAATCCTCAGAATGAGAACAAGCGACAAGAGAAAATACTTTTGTTCACAAAAAAAATTTCAACTTTGACGCACTTCTTCTTCTTAATTTAAAAGTTTTTTTTTTATTTTGGTGTACATAACTTATAAAGGTTTTGGGGTTAAATTTCTTGACAATAAGTTTTCTCAATCCATACAAGAGCGTTTTAAGCATTTGCACGCTTGACGTACGTAGCTATTGTATCTGCATTTGAAGCTCGTATAAGTTTAGTTGATTGCACTTTCTGTGCAAATAATTCCCGCAAGTATTTATTTACAGAAATCTTTCAAATATTTTCACTAACACACTAATTGGCATATTCGTTTGCTCTTCTTCCATATCCATGCTCTTCTGAATTCTAATAAAATCATATTTTTATCTTTCTATTTATTACATATTTTCTGTACATATATATATATTTCTATATATATATTTCTACATATATATATATAATATATATGTATATATTTATCCGAATATTCTTTACTTAAACAAGTGTTATATACTATTATGTAAATGTCGATTTCATTTTTATGTTTTGTTTTAGTTCATTAAAAAGTATTTAGCATAACTTGCATACATTTTTTCTATTTTTTTTTTTTTGCTTCATTTTCAATGCGAAACTCTTTTACGTTGTTGGTTGATGGGATCATAAATTTTTCTTAGAAATGGTTTTTTATGTGCCAAATATCACACCAGCTCACGCCTTCTTAACTGTGTAAATGTTTGTTATGCAAATTTTTGTTAATAAAATAAAAGATAAAATTTATGATTTTTTTATTTAAATTGTGACACCTGCTAGAGCTTTAACTTAGATCATCATCTGAAAGTTCGTATAAATTAATTTGCAAAGAAATAAATTTTGGTTGACTTGAAACGAGGTTCGGTTAGCTTTTCTTTTTATTTTTTTACATTTTGAAAACTTTTGAGCTCAACTTGGTATCATTGCGTACATCTAGCTACATCTGAAGCGCTTGAATTCGGAATTTTTGTGGACAAAGCCGACCTACAGTTTGATCTAGTTTGATAGCTCTTGGGCAACTGTATTAATAGCTCATCCGGTGCAACAATGATCGATTAAAACTCTTCTGTTGATCAGGCATTCGTGCTCCTTATGACAAGAAAAAGAGTTTAGAAAAGTATATCCGGCAGTAGCCGAAACTTTTAGGCCCATCACCTTTATTATAAAATTGGTTGTGAAACTGATACACTTCATTTGTAATCAGTCAAATAACCTTTTTTTTTTATTTTTGGGAACGAAGATGTTGTCACTTGGATTGTGTCTTTTAAGCGATTTGGTCCTTTTTCGATCCCAGCCTGCTTGCATCGACTTCTAATATTTTCCCCGGCGACATCTTTATGTTTGTGATCAGCACGATGTTTTCCACAGACAGACAGAAGGACAGACGATAAAATGTTTCAAAATTTGATGATGATCAAGAATATAGATACTTTACGGGTTCACTGATGGTTCCTTCTGAATATTGTAAACGTTTTGATATGGCACAGTGTCGGGCAATGCATTGTAGCTCAAGAACATATATAGCAAATTTTATGGTTACTTTTAATGCACCTTATAAATAGGGAACAAATTTCTCAATTTTTGTGTTCTTTTACAGGAGGCGGTCTGTTTGACAAAACTGGGTCATTTTGAACAGCATTCTGCCAAGTTCGAAGTCGATATGTAAATTTTTACTACAGTGAAAGTGAGAATGTTTACTACCCATATACAGGCAAACAAAATTTAATACCGATGAGGTATATACATATTTTATAGCGTCTCCGAAGTCTGCTCCTGGGTGTTGTGAATGTTTTGGGAATACACATACATCGTACATTGCTGTTACTTTGAAGCTACAATTCACTTCGACTTTGAAACGCTGAAAGAGATTGACAAGCTAACGGTACAGATAAGGGAACGCTATAAAAATGGTAGTGTCATTCAGGGCACTGCTAGAAATGTTTGAGAAGAAATTCGCAAAACATGTCTAGAAACTTTTGTCCAACAACCGTTAATTAGTTTTTCGTAAATCGTTTAAACAAAAGGAGCCACAATTACTAAGAATAATAAGAAGAAAAGACTTTTTTCTGGACAATTCGATCAGGTCTTAGTTAGGATTTTAGCAGGAAATCGCAGTAGATCCAATTTCACCCTGAGAAGATATATATTTTCACTGATAGAGAGCTTTTTCTACGTTGAAGACAACACATCAGTCGATAGGATCGTAGTGTCATTAATAAAAGAACGACATTTAGGCAAATTTTGACTTTATTCCAGTCCAACACTTCTGAACCATGTCTCTCTCTCTCTCTCTCTCGGCGAACATTTTTTTGAGATTCGATATTGATTCGATGGGATGGGCTGTCTTCTGATATAATTAAAGTATCAGGTATATCACGTAACTGCACTTTTCGGTTTTACCCCGGATTATATGCGTTTCTTTTATATTTTCTTTGTTCAACGTCACTGGTGTTAGTGTTTGTTCAAAATTCGCAAACTCCTTATAATCTTATTTTCTCGAAAGGGGCAAGAGTCATCATCATAACCAAGCCAATGTCGCTTGTGAAAATATTTTCATTAGATTTTTCGATTGTTTTGAAAATGACAAAAGTAAATCCAATAAAAACAACTGTCACTTGTAAACTAATAACCGAAGTATCACAACATTTTGACAAATTTGATTCGAATGTTGCCACTACCTACAAGTCATATGGAATCGTCAATAATGTTGACAACTATATGCCATGCTACAAACTTTTTGACTCGTGTGTTATATTTAACAGCAAATTTTGCAAACTAATGAAAAAGTGGCTTCTTTTATATTCATGACCGATGGTTGAAATGGGGGAAGGGGAAGGAGCAAAAGCTTTCGGAAATCCCATTAAAGCACACTTATTTCTGATTATCATCAACTTCTGAATTGATTTAAGCATGTCCGTCTCTCTGTCTGTGCAATCCCTGTAATATTTTCTTAGCCGCAAAAATTGAAGCGCTTGGTTTCAAGTCTGGAAGAAATTTTGGAAGTGCTTACACTCAGGTTGGTATTAACAATGGGGCAAATTGGGCAAAGGCCACTTATAGCACCATGTAAAATGGGAACACCTGCTTTCGAAAACGAAAAAAATTGATTTTTTATTCATTACTCAAAACCTTACAAAAATTTGCACCTATGTACGTATGGACAATTCAGCCACGTTCACCCACTATTATAGATTAATAAAATTTAGCATTTTCCTCTGCTCCAAGATAACAGCGATGGGCATTAAGGACTTTGTTACGAACGAATATAATTTCCTTCCTCGCTCTTTTTTTTATATCAATTTTGTCTTGCAGTAATAGAAGGTGAAAGGAAAGAAAATATAAAATATATGAACCGGTTATATCTGCTTTCAGTACTAGAAATGGCGACGATAGATTTCTCTAAATCAGTCCAATCTGGAAAAAGTACTTTTGAGGATGCTAAGCCTAACAAGAAAATTTGGGGTTCATCCATTCTGAGATATTGCGTATACAAAACAACTACAACAATATCTTGATAAGAAACAATGAGAAAACAGAAACGACAAACGTTCGAACCTTCGAGTTTCGATCATAATGAAAATTTAAACGAAAAATTTGCCTGATTGCTATAAAGTTGTCGAACATGTCCATAAAAATGAAGGAGTAACGAAATACATGAAGACGAATATTGAATAAAGTACTCCGTTCTCCCTCTAAGTTGAATCTCGTTGTGTAGTATATGCTTAGAGTTGCTTGATTGTCTGAAATAATTTTCGAGGCAGTAAGCAACATTAACCACAACGAACCTCATCTCATGAGCTCTTTAGTGTGTAAACATTATGCACCGCACACATTTCTACTTATTTCTTCATATCTGCTTTACCATAATCAGTGGAATATCATATACAGGTACACATATACATACATCTATACAAACTTCTTTATGTTTATAGCGTTGTGTACCTGCTTGCTGGCTGGCGGGCTTAAAATCGTTTACCACTGACAAGGTCTCTTTATTGTTGTTGTTGTTGTTGTTGTAGTTTTTTTTTTTCATTTTCTTTTTTTCGTTTTTTTTTTCTCTTCAACTGATTACAAACTTTAACGTAATAATGATGATGCTGCTGATGCTTTTCTGTTTTTGTTATGCTTGAAGTTTTTTTGTTTCAACTTTTCCAACATTATAATGGGATCGTATTGTGCACACTGCTGCGCCGCTGTGCCCATGGCTCTGCACTGTTTTGCTCGGCTGTGTTGTTGATAATTTAACTTAATGTTGATGGGTGTAAAGTTCTTTATTTTAATCGTTTTTCATAACTATGCGTAAATTTATGTCTTTCTTGGATATATATATATATATATATATATATATATATAATGTATTTTTTTTGCTTTTTGTTTTATTTTTTCAACTCATAATTTTAATTTGTACTTATTCATCTACTCTCTCTTTCTCTCCCGTATAGGGTGTTTCAGTGTTTTTATGTCAGTTGTGTTGGATTCTTTTCTGTTACTCTCTTTCTCTCTCTTTTCGCTGCGTGTTATTGATATCTTTTGTGTGATGTGATTATTATTTGTATTTTATATATATAAATACATGTATATATATATATATATATTATGTATATATATATAGATATGCATGTACGTATGTGTGTGTGTGTGTGTGTGTGGGTTATATGTATTGACTTAAGGAGAAAAAAGAAAACATTATGCGTTCAATGGCCTCATTTTGGAAGGAAAAAAATCTATAAAAATCGGTTCTATTAAAGTTAGAAAATAGTAACGTAAACAATAAAGCAATTGTAATTTTGTGAAATATTATGTAAAATGCTGTCTGACTACATATACATAAATTGAATATACATATATATTGAATATATAAAAAAAATATATATTGAATATATATAAAAACGTATTGAATATATATATAAATATATGGAATCTATGTTACGTCGAACGCTTCATACTCTTTATAAAAAAAAATTTCACCGAATTTCTTTTCTGACGAAAAATGTGATCCCTTACAAAAACCTTCCAGACTGAAAACAAATTGAAACGTTATAGTCGAGCAATGCCAACACATACATAGACTCTACTTAATATAATAAATTATTCACTTATGTCCGCCGTTTATTATCAAAAGAGCTTGACATAGAAAGAATGGCTTTTGTGGTAAGTTTTATATGAGAAAGTCTCCGAGTAATTAGACTTCAAAAAATTATCCCATCCCTTGTAAATTTTTCACACTCGTTTAGTCAACTATGTTGTTATCAAATTTTGGTTGACAAAGGCAAAAATGCGAATCTGGTCCAATTCACTTTCAATAGGCATTGTGCGAAAGCATGTTCTGCAAAATATTTCAAAAACTGATAATTGTGGAGTGAACATAAAAATATATGGGCAGACATAAGATGAGCGAGCGTTCCCCGATCAATTTAGAGATTCATTGATATAATAAAATATTGGTCTATGTCAGTCCTTCTTGGCATGGCATACACCCGCGCAAACTAATATATTTAAAAATTTTGTTTACCGTAATAAGAGAATAATCTCCATTTCAAGCGTTCATCGTTCACTTGTTAGTTAGTTTTAAAATTTTGCTTCGTAAAAAGAAGATGACAGACACATACGGCATGAAATATTATAAATATATTTTTCCCTTTACCCATTAGGCTGCTTTCCATTGTTTCGCTCAAGATTCAAAAAGTTCGAATAGAACATAGAAACAGATGCACCCAAGGACACATAAATAGCATACATATCGCCGTCAGAACAAAAACGGAAGTTTAAAAGGAGAGATAAAGATAGATAGTAATGTCAAGCACAAGCAAAAAATTGAAAAACTGCGTGACCCACTGAGAAACAATTAAAAACCCTATAATAGATCGCGGTCCAGCATTTAATACCCCACCCACCTATGTAATGACTTTTCAAAATAAGGCGGTATATAGCAAGTTTTTCGATAAAGTTGTCCCATTCAAACCATTTCCAATAACGCTCGTCCTTGGGCCAAAACACGTGAGTCTACCAAGTTTTATCAAATTATCTCATAAATTGCGGGCTACAGTTTAGACACAAGAAAGCAAGACAGACAGACGAACAAGCAAGCTTAAATAGATTCACCATGGGAAAGCAATATAATAAAAGTTGTGCCTATTTCAAGTCCTTCTAGGTATTGCACACATCCGCGATAACTTCATATACTCTCTCACCTCATATGGAGATCATGTCTTCTATTTGTAGTGTTCTTATATATTATCATAGGGCTTCCCTATTCGACTTTCATATTTTCGGTCAATTTCGTTATTTATTACGAAAACAGAACGATAAGCTACGTGCTTCTGTTCTTCACGTAAACTAAATTGTCTCACAATTTTACTTTAAAAAAAATTGATTTCATTTGAAACTACGGCAATCATTTAAATACCATCAGTGTAAAAATATTATGTATGTGTGTGTGTGTGTGTGTGATGAAAATTGTTACAAATTTCGCATTTTAAATTTCGCTTCTAACATAATTAATAATTTTTGTTGGAAAAAAAGATTTTACTAAATTTTATAAATAATGTTTGATATATGACGTACTTGAAAAGATAAAAAACTAGAAGTTAAAAAGAAGTTCATCTTAATGCAAAAATTTGTTAAATGAGAAAACGCATAAATAATAAAAACCGCAAACGGTAGAAAAAAGGAAGAAAAAAAACCAAAGATTATATATAACATTAACGGAAACAAATCGCATCTACAACTCACAGGACAGAGATACACCATGCAGGCAGGCAGGCAGGCAGGCAGGCAGACAAACAGACAGACACTCACTACTCAGGCCAACAAGACGTCGAGATGGAAAAAAAGGAATAAACAAAAAAACAAAAAAAAAATCATTGTGAAAATATTACAGAAAACGCGATAATAATAAACAGAGTGCGAATTTATATGAGTATGCGTTACACGTGATCATAACACGATCAGAATGTCTCATCATACATCATTGCTAATAGCTGGTTGCAAGGTATGGAATGGTTGCTGACTGGCTGGCTTGTGATCGGTTTGTTAGCTGTCTGCGTTTACGGTGTACTCAGCATGGATGTGATTTGTATACCTTGTGTTCACAGGATAGATGGACAAAAACTAAATATATATATGTATATATATATATATATATATATATATGTATCATCAATTTTATGAAGATTAAATTGTTGTAAAGTGGGGATTTTCTGTGCGTTTATAAGAAAGCTTAAAGTTGTTTTATATATACTTAAACGGATAAGTGAGAATGCTTAATGTCAGATGGGTAGGTAAGCAGGTATGCAGACAAACAGACAGACAGACAGACAGACAGACAAACAGACAGACAGGATGGTGCAGCCATCCTTGCATGTTATGGCCAATGTATGATGAAATTGATTTTTTTTTCCTTCCCAATTTATTTCAAGGGAAGCACTGAAGTCTGTTTTTTTCTTTTCCAAAATAAATTTTTATATCGAGATTTACAACTACACTCTCGCAAAAAAATGTTTTGTTTTTTTTTTTTGTTGTACCTTCAACACAACTGGTTGCTAAATAATCGCGTGAGATTTCGAAAAATCATAAGCGTTTTAAGCCGTACGCATCGATACGCACGAGTCTAGGTGTTTTTGACAGGTTTTGCTAAATAGCCGTAAAAAATTTAAGCGCATTACAAAATTTTTAATAAATCAATTTTTTCAGTTTCTTCGTGTCTTTTCATCGCACCTTCTCGCACCAAATGACATACAACGTACGTACAAAGAAACACGTGTACATCTTGAAGTTGTCTTCTTCTTGTTTTTCTTCTTCGTTCTTTTTTTCATTATTTATTTCTTTTTGTTTCTTGTTTTTATTGATTTTTATTTTTCCCTTCAAAACAAATCAGCGAATCGTTTATATATTTATTTAAAATTTACTTCTTTTTTCATTCCCCGTCTCGTCTAATTCTGTGGTTTGTTTTTACGCAACACAAGAGAAAAAAGAGAAAATGCCATTTGTGTACATTTTGTATCTTATTTATTTATTTATTTATTTATGTATTTTACTAAAGAAATGTAACATTTCCGTATACTTATAGGGACTTTGAACAACGTTTTTATTTGTTTACTTATTTTTAAACTTCCCTCGCGACGGGCATACTAAGTTCATCCACTCAAATAAGACGCGAAGCCAAGACTTTTCTTTTTGTATATATGTATATTTTCAACCGCCAATAGCACACTGTTTTTAGTTTAGTTCGTACTATCGCAACATAATATATATATAGAATCTCATAAAATCCCAGTGGGTGCCTAAGGTCTATTTACTCTAGAATAAAAGCAATGTGTCGCACTGCGTTTCCTTCAGATCCGGTGTTCAGCCACTGCTATCTCTTAGCAAATCTCAAGATTTGAATCAAAGAGCAGGGCCATTGCGGACATTGAATCGCATACTTTTAAGATCTTAGCAAATCGTTCCATAAAAGAGACATCAGCATTTTGTAGACCCTGATGATAGGCTGATAAATAAAATCGAATTTCTTTATAAAATTCTTTTCTCTTATATAGTGCCCCCCGGCATTGGCCGATAATAATGCATATATATATATTTTCTTTTAATATGATCGATCACTTAAGAGAGGACCTCTATAAGCTTAACACAAGCGAGGAAAGAGAAAGGAAAAGTTAAGGAATGATCGCATCTCACCCTAATCGGTGAGTATTATAACTGAGCAATCACAAGAATTACGATCAAGTATAGTCCAAACGCATTGAGATTTGAATCCGCGAACACTGACTTAATAGTCCCGACTCTTACTTACTCGGCTATACGGTTGTGTTCAAGCAATTCGATTGAACCAGTTAGGCCGTATCTGTGTTTATGTATACATATATATATATATATATATATCATCAGGTGTCTTTTTGTGCAGATTAGTTTTAAAAATTGGGCATGGAGTATACTTTGTGTTTCTCCAAAGTCTGGTAGGGACTTGTACGTTTAACTTTTTCAGAAAACGGTGACAATTTTCTTAATTCTTTCGAGCACCAAAAACTCCATCCCAAAGTTTGTCTACATTCTCGGTCAATGTGCATGATTAAGCTACCTGCCCTACGTCCCTCCATCACCATATGTGTTTTCGAGGCAGGTTTAAGATTTGAAAGTCATTAGTACTGGGTATAAAATACACCTTTTTTTGTTGAGTTTCATAGACTTTTCTATTATTTATTGTTTAAACATTTGCGAGCTATCACTTAATACCGTTTCTTCGTGCTATGTTATTAGAAGATCATAAATATTTTTAATTAGGTGTATAGAGTAAGTAAACAGTGTGTATAAATGGATTAAAATCTTATTGCGTTATATATATGGAAGGTTTTCTTTTCAAAAGAAAAAAAAAAAAAAACAAGTAATTTCAGGTATTCGGTATAAACCGATAAACATCTTTTGTGTGTTTTCTTGTTTCAGCTTAGCCCACATGGTGTTTTTCGATTTTTAGTAATCATCATAAAGTTGTGTGCGCTTGTTTTTGAAATATATAAAGATTGTTTTCTTTTCTCCCCTCCATCCACTATCTTTCTTGCCCTTGGTTGCTTTTCAATTATTGTTAGATCTTTAGTGCATATTTACTTACGTATTAAATCGTAAGGCGTAAATATTATTATTAGTGTTTAAAAATGCTGTTGCTTTTTAAGCATCAATCTTTTGATCTTTCCCGTTTGTCAAACGAAACAAAATACTACACATATATATATTTGAATAAGAAAATGTGTGCAATAAAAATGGTTTTTCCTTCTATCTCGCTATGACGCATTGAAAATATTCAAAATGTTGAGATATATTTGCTTTGTTTTGAATGAAAATCTGTGACGACTTACTTTCTTTGTTTGTGCAAAAGATATTAGAACCCCCTCCGGAAATCGAATAAATTGAAAGGGAAAACTAAAATTAATTGCGCGTAATTCGTTCATTGAATTTAATGAAGCTCAAGAATTGGTTACGGAGCTATAGCAGCTGAAGCTAAAAGCCACTACATACCAACTCCAAAAAAAAGGAGCGAAAATTTCAAAGTATTATAAGCATTAGTTAGCAAACTAACTGTGCGGTCGTCGACAATAGACGCTTCTCAACATACTTCAACCCTAATCTGACCCCGATTAAGTCCCATCTGAACTGTAAACTTGTATTTTTTCCAAAAAAGTTGTTTTTAATAATTAATACGATAACAAATTATTCCTCAATTTGGAGTTAGTCGTGATACAAAGTTAACCCTTCTTGACAATATAGACTTCTCAACACACTTCAAGCCTAATCTGATCCTGAAATTAATCCTTTTCACAAACAACGTATTATTAAACTACTATGTGACTCACAGACACATAATTAGAAAGGAACTCCATATATAGAGGAGAAGAGTTGAGACAGAGATGCATTGAGGAGCTGTGCACACCATTTAAGAGCTGTGACAGCAGCAGTCAGATTTGCTTATTTCATTACAAGCTATAAAGCGAACCAAAATTTTTTGGAACTTGGATCGACAAATATATTTTTCTCTTACCTCTTACGATCGATTTATAATAGGTTACCTTTATATGCAGCTCTCTTGCTTGGATAGATAAACGCGTTTGGACTGCAAACAACGGCAGTAACATTTTAATTGTGTTAAGTGAATCGGAGTCACTTCGTGGTATGCGAATATGCGATCAAATAAAGTTTGGAGACAACTCTCTCTGTCTACGTAATAACAGAAAGGTCTTAACACTTGGACTTAAGTTCATGGTTAATGTAATTTAAAAATGTCCGTGCATTTTTTGATCAACCCCCATGTGCGTGGGAATTTTCGGCTTATAAATTTTTATCATATATTTTATAAAGCAATTATACGCAAAATGAATTTCAATCATCTACTTTTCTTCTCTCCATATCTTTATTAAGTTATTTGGCTCTTATGCACACTCAGGGAAAAATGTAATCGATATAAACCAAACCAAATATATTTTTGACATTAAATTGAAATTAAGTCTTTCTGTTTGTTGTTCTGAGTGGATTTATACGTACATAAGTTGACATTGTATATACATATATGCATATATGTGTGTGTTTGCGTGTATGTGTGTCTAGTCTGTGTGGCGGATGTATGCTGTTCTCAAGTTAGTTCGTTCAAAGTAACTCGTTAATGATTTCAAAATACAACCCTGTGTTATTTTATTTATTTTTTGTGTTTGTTTTTCAACATTTTCCAAAAAAGCAAAAAAAAAAAACCCTGTTTAACCTTATATGGGTCCTAAGTTTACTGTAATCATGTACTTTGTTTTTGGTCGCTGTTGTTGTTGTATTCTTGTTTTACTTTATTTTTAACTTCTGCATGCATAATAATTTTCTGTTGTCTGATGGTTGTTGGTTGGGATTACATTTTTTGTATGTCGCAGTTCTGCAACTGCCAACTAGCCGTTCACTCACTCATCGCGCATAGGCACACACAAGTAAACATACAGCAATGGACAGACTCTCGGCCAAATAAGGCTTTAAAATGTTTTGTATGCTCTCATTTTTGTTTTCCCTAAAGCGATTGCATTTAATTTACATTAATTACATTTACCACTAGTATTTAAAGTTGATGTATATACGTATATATATATATATATATATAAGTAAGCAAGCATATACCTGGTCGCAATGCTCATAGAACATTGACATAATGTTTATGTAAATTATTTGTTAAGATCGGGTTTCAATGTTTTTAAAACTCTACTAAATAAGTTATTCCGTTTGCGTTATGCCTAGTAATAAGCATTAAAGACTGGAGAAAATATACACAATATGGATCTGATTACTTTCATTTAGATATGTTTACAACAATGATCTTGCAAATTCGAATTTATTGGAAATATTTTAATTAGATTTTTTTTGAAAAAGATCCGATTTCAATGTGAACCCAATTATTATTGCACACCGGTTAGAGTATTAGTTAAATTTTTTGAAATATTTAAAAGTTTAGAAAGGAAATCCATTGAATTTTGCCTTAAAAGTTCAATTTCGATTTTCGAAATGTTCCAAGAAACCTTCGATGACAATATTCTTGATTTGTGTAAACTTTACGAAGAGGATAGAGAACACTTTGAGGACGATGCCCTTCCTTCGAAGGATGCACGTCAAGTCAGGAAATGGCAAAAACATCTATTAACAACGGGAGGCATCATCAACATTTCGTGAATATCATTTGGGCCATCACCATTTGCAGAAGGGTCTAGCGATTATGCAAAATACATTTGAAATTTTACCAAAAAAACAAGACAACTCGTTCTCTTCGCTTGATTTAAGTCCGTCTTATTCATGAATTTAAAAAAACTGCTTCGAATACATACTTGAGCTCGACCGAAGCTATAAGGGCGGATCGATAAATACACTTTTTGACACGGAAGCAAAAGCGTCTCATTGGTTGCTGAGAATATTGGCGTGAAATTTAAGGGTAAGGCTGCACGATTTAAATGCAAAACTCTTACTAGTTCTTGACCACAGTGGCACGTTCCTCCCATTTCATTGTTTCCCCATTCAAGGGAACTTCCGGATCGCTTTGGGTAATCATAGAAGTAACGAAACCCTCACTTTTTCGTGGTCTTCCCTATAAACGTTGGCTATTGCTTTTATGGCTCTCACTTTCGAGAGTTGCACAGTCAACGGCAAAGAAGGCTTTAAAGTTTGCTGTCTATAAACTTGCGACGGGTTTTTCTCTTGGAAGCCTAAGAGATGTATCGGAAGAGGGTTCCCTTTTGTAATGAAAAGAATGAATTTTTCTTCTCCCTTTGGTTCTCATCATTGAAGCATGATGGCCAGCGATGTTTGAGTGGGCTGGGGCACAGTTAGATGTGTGCTGTGTAATGACAATCTTGGAAGCTTGGAAGCATTGTTTGGGTAGCCATTCAGGACCTGCTGCGTTATCCAAAGGCAAGAGCGGCCGGTAAGAGGTCACCCAAAGCTGTATAGCATGGCATAAGTTCGGTAATAGGAACTATCCACGAGGTATTTAGATAGTCCTCAATACACACCAATGAGCGGAAAAATGGCTTACACCCATTCTCTATTTCGGTACCTCAGGAGCAGTAGGGCACCCTGCAATTGGGATTGTCCTACACCTTGGGTGCGTCGGTTATCGATTGTGTGGCATCGGGTGCCTTGGGTTTAGGCCTTCATGGTAGGAACCCACGTAAAACCATACAAGGAATTTGTCTTCCCATTCGAAACTATAATATACATTTATAATTTAAAGTAACAA
This sequence comes from Glossina morsitans morsitans, assembly GCA_001077435.1. Taxonomy (NCBI): domain Eukaryota; kingdom Metazoa; phylum Arthropoda; class Insecta; order Diptera; family Glossinidae; genus Glossina; species Glossina morsitans. The sequence goes on along the minus strand of CCAG010016887.1, from coordinate 156,438 downwards.
AACCATCTTGAAAAACAAGTTTGTTTCTTGCTACATTCTTTGTTTGTCAAATTCATCTCAAAATTGTCCCCAATTTTCAACTTTTGAAAATCGTCGAAGTTTTCAGCTTAACCAAGAACTTCAAGAACTTATTATTATACTATATTATTATACTTCCTTGTCCGAAAATTTGACTTACATATTGCTTTTTTTTACACGAAAATGCGATTTCTTCTTCCTCTGTGAATCAGCAAATCAACAGCAGATAGCTTGCTGTGTTGAGTAAATAAGATTCAGTATAGACACGAGGTTCTTTGTTTCAAGCTTAATACAGTTGACAGATAGCTTGATTATAAATAAATGTAACAATGTATAAAAAGGGATTAATTTTTGAAGTTTTATTAAATTATAGTAATTTTCTTGCTTTCTTTTATAAAATATCAATAAAAGCCACGCCCCCATGCCATGTTGCCGTTCTTGCAAGCTTAAAGTAAGTTTCACAGGTGACGTTAGAATTGGCAGCACTTATCGCTTTATTAAACAAATGGTTATGACATATAAAAATCCTGTTCTTGACGTACTTATGTTCATTTATCCTTCATTTTTTCGAAGCTAATCATTGTGAACAAATAGGAATGGACATCTCTATCACTAAAGGAATTTTTCATGTTCTTCGAAACGTGAAAATTCATTTTACGAAATGTTCTGAAAAGCCGTTCCTTCGGATGTTCGGTCGATAAACATCCACTCAGGAAATGCAAGGATTTAATGCCCAAAAATCGTCTAAGGGTCTCACTGTAAATAGATAGTAATGGATATTTCTTTCAATAAAGAAATTTTTCATGTTCTTAAATTAATTACGCTTACAGCGGTCTGCTTTCCTCGCCATCAGCTTGAGAGCAAATATGTTTTTTAATAAATTGTTTTTCATACTATTTTACTTTACTTTTTCTAATTTATTTTTTTTTCCCCCTTAAATTGTTTATTCGCAAAGCCATGTAAAAGTAGAAAAACAAACAGTAAAAAAAAAACTTTAAAAATGCGAAAACTTTTCGCTGTATTTTTCCAACACTAGTTTTATTAATAAAAATTCTCCTTGTTTTTGGCACAAAACTAGACGGCGTTGCTTATATGCTTTGGGAATATAATAATAATTTTTCTTGTTTGTATCCTTTTATGCTTCAACCAATATGAATGAGAACATGAAAAAAGTGTATTCATTAAAAGTAAAAAAAAAAAAATGGTCAAATTTTAATTTTATGAATTTTTTATATAAATGAAAAAAAAAGAAACAAAAACTTATTCAATTTGTTATTAATTTTTACATTAAATTTCTTTTTTCTTTTTTTCAGGTGAGTGTTTGGATTTTTTGCACATGTGTGAGTACAGGTCTTATTAAATATGAAAAATTTATTTAATATATATTTTCCGATTTGTACGTTATTTTCGCTTTTTAAAAAATTTATTCAATTTCAGTTGAAGAGAATTTTGCTTTTGTTAACCTTCCTCATAAAAAATTTTTCTTACCTTTTTCGTTAAATTTTTACTAACGAACGTTAGAGCTCGTGATAATACTTAAATGTAGCCAATTTATACGTTTCCTTTACATTGTTCATAATAAACTTGCACAAAAAACCGTAAAAACAAAAAAAAAAAAACAATAGTGAGTCGGTATCCACGTACCACCGCGTACGCGAACTTATATCTCTGTTTAAATGACTTGAACAGACAAAAACCGTACTTAGATCTGCATAAGTTTTTTATGTTCATCGAATATATTTCCCTCAAGCATATTTGTGCACGTAGTACACAGAATGACAAAATTTATAGAATGATGTCGCAAAATGCTATCAAATTTTAAAAAATGGTACTCGCGACGCGGGAAAAAAACGTTGGTATTTTAGAAAATTACATCTACAATGAATATTTTTAGCAAATGTGAGTAAAAGAAGTGAGTGGAGGACAATGGTGCTGTTCTTCTCGCAATCTATGTTCAATTCGGTTAACGCAATGCGAACAAAATTACCGTTCCTAACTTGGCTTCACTTTCGTAAAACATATGATTTCTTAAATTGCAAAGACACAGTAAGTAAAAGTGGAAGAGTTTACAATTGAAATCGATCGGTGTGATAAAAGAAGGTTTTACCTCAAATCCCTCTGGGTGTTACATATGTCCCTATAAGCTTAATATACTCTACACAAGAACTGATGAAGAATATAAAAAGCGATTAAAGTTTTAAGTAGACGCTATAGATAGTTTTCAAAGGCTCTCCCTCTCCTCTCCTAGAGTTTTGTCATCACTCACCTGAAACTTCGGGACAAACTTCTTGATATATTACATCGATTACCAGGAATTTCAAAATTATTATAATCCTTTAAGCAAATCGGTATAAAGCAGTAAAAAATAACGTTGTTGGCATGTCTGTGTGAACAGGACACTGTATAAATAGATTCTTCGTGTATTAAGACGGGGCTCAAGAAAGTAATTGAAACTTACACAATTGTCCCCCGTTTTACCTTAATTTTTGTTCAAGGGATTTTGCGATTTCTAGAGCAAATGTACAACAACTCAACTAAATTCCACACACTTCGCGTATATATATATACACAATAACATGTAAAACCCGCGATGGCAGACTTCCTTTCTACTACGACAAGTAATATGAAAATGACCTGTGTTGTTAAGTGAGCACGTTATGGATTAACGCGCACTTTTCAGAAACCGGATATTTTGTTGTTGACGAAATTTTTCAAGACAATGTTAACAACGTTGTGCTCAGCTTCTCTTTCAAGATCTTTATTGATTCCAGGAGTTTTGTTGGTGTAAGCATTATACGCACAATGAATTTAAAGGGAAAGGCCGAAGGATGTGAAAGCACACGATCTTCGCGATAGTGTTTCATCACCTCGTAGCGAGATAACAAGACTACTGACATTTTCTGTGCTCCATTGCAATGTGTTATTAAAACCATTTGCCCTCCACTTTCATATGGCTAAGATAAGGAAGGGTATATAAACTTTGTGATAATTTTTAAAAATATCGTCTTATCTTTTGTGACACCTTTCACATATATTTTTCATATAGACGTGCCGAATATTGTTTGAGAAGAAAAATGTCAATTTGATAAATGTTTGCCCTAAAGCGAATACAGCTGTGTTTTGAATATGTTTTGTCTTTATCTACGAAATCTCAAAAGTAAAAAAAGCAATCATTAGAAACAGTCAAAAATCAAATATTGCCAATTTTAAAGCCTTTTAACAGTTATTAACTTCACCCGTCGGAGTCGTGAGTGTACCAAAATTTTATATTCCACAATATCAACCAAGTTATTATTTATTTATATGGTAAACAAGCTGCCACTTTTAATCAATACAAACTCAATCCATAAATGAATTTTATTACCATGTAGCGATTCGTTCGCAATATACTGGTAACTTTTTTAAATTGCTTTAAACATACTTTTTTTTTTCCTTTGCATAAAATTTCCATTTTCAGCTGTAATTTGGGTTGGTCTCAGTGACTGACTGACAAGCCATATAAAAGTAGTTTTTTTCTTTTTTTTTTTGCTCTTTCGCTAACGAAATGTAGGTGGTGTTGACTAAAATTGCCTAAGGCTTAATAGTGTTTTCTGTTGCTGCTGCTGCTGCTGTTGTTGATGTTGTTTTTGTTTATTATTTGTAGGACCATGTTCGGTTCTCTACCATTTCATTACTTATCTGCTAGCTTGCTTGCTTGCCTGCCTGCTTGCCTGCCTGCCTGTTTATATGGCATACATTGACTGCTACCCAGCCTGCATTTTCTCCTCAACCATATCAGCATCTGTCTGTCAACTGTTTTGTTTTGTTTGGCGCTGGTCTGCTTGCTTGTTTTTCGAGTATTGTTCTTGTTGTTGTTATTATTGTTATTGTGCATGTTTGCCTGATTCCTGGCCCATGATTGGGTATGCGTGTGCTGATGTTGTGCTTTGGATCCTTAGTTCCGAAGTTGATTTAAATTGCAATGAAAAAAAAAAAAAAAACGAAAAAAATGCAGATTTGTTTGATTATCATCATCATGTTGTTAATGTTGTGAAATGTTGTTTTGTGTCCGTCCTGAGCTTAGCTGAGTGCCTGGCCGGTTGGCATTGGCTAAGTAATGTCTCATATAACGCACATGCTAAGCTTATGTGTCATGGTCAGTGTTTATTGCCAACTTATTTCAACCAGGAAGAAAGGTTACTTATTCAGTATAATTTCTGTATATGTAATTATGTTTGCTGGCTAGCTGGTTGGTTGTCGCATTCGCTTGCTTCTTATCTTTCTTCCATTTGCAGGCTTCAGAATCTGAAAATTTCCATCTTCATCAAAGTTATAATGTCAGCCAACCTTTCAGTGAGTTTGTTAGAGACTTTTGAGACTTTTTCTTTTTTTATATCCTTTCTGCTAAAGTCATTTGTTTCGAAGTAGACCTCACGTTCACGTTACTGATTACAACGTATACGTTCTTTTTTTCTTTTTTATCGCCTTTGGCAAATTAAGAAAAATTTATTCATTTCCCCGGAAGACACTGAAATTCATAAAATTCCATTAGACATCTGTGAGCAGTGAAGTGTAAAAGTGGCGTTGCCGTTCCGAAATGCACCTCCGCAAACCCATTATAAATTACAGTTTTGATAAAGGTGAGATTCTCCATCAATTTATGATGAATTTTATAGTCGGAGGTTTAACTCTAGTTGGCTACTACCAGCTACTACGGCTTAAACTAGGATTAATTTTCCGTTTGTTTGGTGTAAATAATTAAAATTTATGCATTTGCATATGGCAACGCTTTTAAAAAACATGATTTTACAGCTTCTTGAACATAAATCAAACGCCTTCAACACTAAACGCTGAAACGCCTTGAATGAAATCTTGAACATGTCAATTACACGCTACACCAAAGGATTCCGTTGCAATTCAGGCAAAATAAACTGATCGACACTCGAACCATCCGAATTATCGAAATCGCATTTCGAAAAAGGTTTACCCAACCGTTGTATCTCATCGACATCGAACGAAAATAATACTGACGATAAATTACTTCTTTAGATAAAATCACTTGAAAACAAGTAAACATACTGTAGTGCACCATGTCCCACCCTGCCTTACCCTGTTCACTTTAGATAATGACCATTACTCCAGACCTTATGATAAATATATTAATTCATTACACAATTTTACGTTGAATTTCGAAAAGGACGCGCCATCTATGGTGAATGGCAGAGCTTCCCATTCGAACTGCAACAGTGAATGGCTGACAACTCTTGCAACGCTTGCGAGGCAGCCGTTTTCCCTTTTTTGGATCTCTATCATCGCATGTAAACGTCTACAAACAGTCGTCAGTTGCCAAGCTGTTCAAACATTTTCCTTGAACTTTTTGTTCCTCCAGGCCGTTCTTTGTCATTGAAATCAAAATCATTACTTTCATCGTGTTGAAACTAAAACCGATAATTGGAATATTATGAAACAGCATCACCATACGCTCCTGAACGTGTTTGATGGATTTCGGCAGCAAATATCTTCAAAGTAGACAACAAAAAAAATGAAAGTCGAAAATGGAATTTTGAGGGTTCCGTGATTAGTGTCGGCGTACGCTGAATAAATCAATAATATTAAATGGAAAATTATTATTTTATGTGCAGGAATTTCAAAACCATCGAACGCAACCATTATGTACGCTGGTAGTTCTTATTTCTTTATCATTTTTATCTGTAGAATTCGCTGATCAAATTTTTTGCAAACACTTAATATAAAAGAATTATTTAACAAAATAAATTTCGCGATTATTTATTTTGTCAAGAGTAGCTCCAGATTACACGTGGGTAATGGCGAATTAAACTCTTGTTCATATCCGCTACTTAACTAATGACTATAACTTAAAATCCTGCCATGCAATTCGCTTTTATTGTTCTAGACTAAGACAAGAAGAAGAATTTTCTTCGATCAATTTGTGCTTCATTGTCATGCAGATTTCCAATAGATCCATTTGTTAGTTACTGAGGATAAAAAAGCGGTTCTTTATGATAACAGGAAGTGTTTCCAGTAATGACTCAAATCTCAATATCAACCACTAACCCTAACTTATCAAGAAGGCAGCATGGATCATATTTTGCTTCATGAGCCTGGATTTCTATAAAACTCGGATCGATAGATTATAAGAGGAAGATGAAGAAATAAAAATTTGACTTTACTCCAAACTTTTTTCTCCATTTCAAAGGAAATTGATTGCTCCGGCCGGCTCATTTCCTTCTTTCGTAAAAGCTGTTCATCATACTAGAGGTATGAAGTTTGTCACATACTGACTACAGTTTTAAAAAGAGACGTAAATCGCTGGGGAAATTTCCTTCCAGCTGCCATACAGTTTCCACATCATCATGATGGCAAAGGCTTTAAAATATTATTGTTAACAACCTGCAACCTATGGCAAATATCTATACAAAGATGGAGAGCTTTGCAAATGATGGGTTCTGAATGTGCCCATAGTTATCGAAATTGTCAGTAATGTTTTTTCTATAAAATTCAATTTGTAACCGGAAACTCTTGTTTCTTGTCTGCTTTCTTAGCAAACTTTATATAATTCTTTACAAAAAAAAAGTATCTTAAAAAACAAATGAAAAATAAAATTAACTAAAGTCTTAATTACATGGGAGAAAAGTTAACATTTAGGGCGAAACGATTACTATGCAACACTTGATTTTTTTTTTTTTTTTGGATTTTGAAGAAAACATTTTTAAAATCTCTGCGATCATGAGCTGTACAGATTTTTTATATCTTTTATATCAAAATAATAATCGGAAGAAAAATGAAAAGTTTTTTATGCCTGCTTGCTGCTTGGTAGACGTTGAACACCGTTCGTTATTCCTTAAGCCGATAGCTAAACGGAAAAACATTTATCGTTAAGGAATCTTGAGAAAAACTCAAGCGTACCTGAATTGCTCTCAGCTAAAATAAACAATTATCACGCTAAGCCCGCGTGGAAGATTTTAATCAGATGTGCAGCAGAGTTGCGTTGTGTTATGTAAAGATTACAAAACATTATAATTTCGTATGATAGGAGAAAGGAGGAGAGGAATGAAGCAAGCGTTGATAATGATTAAATGCTTGTTGTGTCTTGATAATATTTTTTTTATATTTTATTTTGATGGTTTCGTTAACTTAAACTATTTGCATTTATAGCTTAAGGTGATGTTCGCCACTCCACTTTGCAGAACTACACCATGTTGGGCAAGCAGTTAATGCTGAGTTTTATGGTAGACAGATACATCTATATATATATATATATATATATGTATATGTATATGTATATGTAAATATCAGCATTGCTTAGCCTTGTTACAACAAAACGGCTGCGTGCTTAACATTTTCGTGAACAAACCACACAATACATCGTACACATGTACGTTGCATATATTTCTTACACTTTTCATTCTCTACCCGCCCCAATGCTATTTGGCTTTCCTTAGCTTCCCTTATTCTTGGTTGTGCATCTCGTTTGTTTAAAGTTTAATAATAACACTTATAAAAGTATATAAATGTTGCCTGATATGTGTATGTAAGTATTTGTATGCATATCCTACCATCGGTTACCATTACCACACGTTCTTGTTGGTTCTTATCGGTTGAAAATGCCCAGTGTTGTGTTCATGTTAACTGCTACTTTAATGTGTTTATGTTTTGGCGTTACTTTTGCTAACGTCGTGCTGTTGTCGTTTAGTTCACTTGAATGACGACAACGTCGGTGACGATGACGATGACGGTGACGGTAATGATGATGCTGTTAAAATGAAAGTCTTGCTTGGTTATTTAGTTACTCAAGAGTCGTAGGGACTTCTCGTTAGTTAACAACATTTAATGTTTTCGTTAACCATTTCACGTGTTTGTTGTTTCGGGTGACGCGTTAAGTAAATTATTTTTGCTGTTGTCTACTTAAAACAGCAACGTCAAGACAACCTAAATAGCTTTACAGCGTGGAAAAGTACAATTTTGTTGTTTGCGTTATTGTCTGTGTTTGGCTGGGTTTGCGTTTTTGATAGAAACGTCCAACTAACCATTATGTCTTTCTTCAAACAACTGATAATGACCATAACACGTAACGTATGCCATTATCATATCACGTCAACACACATATCGTCATTTCTTTAGTCAATCCCCACAGTTTATCATATGCTAATGTTAACATTTCGTTTGTAACGCTCCGGAATCACATAAATAATGAATATTCAATATTCTCACTTACTTGCTAGCGTGGGACTCGCAGACAATTTAACCATATGCGAAAAATACTCCCTTGTCAATTTTCTATCTATTATTACTATCGTTATTATTGTAATTACAATTTTTTTAAACTAACGAACAGAGTTAAGCACTAACGACATAGGCTGGTGACAAATTATAAAATGAAAATTAAATTTCGTGTCTTGTACTTTTAATGAAGTAGTATATTAAACAGATATTATGTTTGGCAGCCGATTGCAGACGATCCATAGGATGACTAGTTGTTAGGGAAGCGATTCTTCTAATGAAGAAAAAGTCACAAAAAAACAGCTTGGAATTTGTCCGCACTTACGAATTGGAGAAGCAGATTTCTAAGAATCCATTCATGTGTTGCCAATATTTCAATATTAGTCGGATATAACGGAGAAATAGGGTGAGGGTGAAGAGAGCAGCATTGCCGATGATACAATAGTATGGTGGATTCGCTTTTCTAATTTCCTGTTTAATTTTCCTTCCAATGTATCTGTGAAGATCCAAATAAGCAGAAGCAGCAGACTTCGCCCCTTGAGCAGTTTTGCTCGATTAAGTACCCAAAGCGCTTTAATCATATCACTGCATGTTGCGATGGTATTCCTTAATTTGCTGCTCCTTAATGGTGCTGTAGCGGAAATTTGAGGAATTCCGGTTAGCTCTTAACTCAGACAACCTATGGGCGGCATTTACAATTTTGAGTTGTTTACTAACAAAGTCAAGTTCAATTAACGCACTTTCATGAAGTATGCTGTTAAGCAGAACTCGTTCTGAAGCATCTATCACGGCGTAGGCAGATAGCAGAACGTCAGATTTAAAGTTGTCTTTACACGGGAGATGCCAACCACCATTTTTCAGTATTTGGTGTTTTTCTTCAATTAGCTTCCTGGTCACGTAATTTGGAATTTGCTCTTTTTCGTACATAGGCAGTGAAATGCTACAGGAGTAGATTTTCAAAACCGACGAACGCTTAAGACTAAAAGTTTCAAGAAATATTCCATTGATTCCCAACATGTAAGCAGTAGTCAACTGCAAATGGTGACCTTTTGGATATTTTAGAAGTAACAATTCTTTTTAAATTTTCGCCAAGAATGGATTCGGTTAAGCTGAAAATCTTGGAGACGATTTTTGCTTTTAATTCAGCGAATAAAGATGGCACAGGTGTACTGGCTGTAAGGGCTTGGTGTTAGATCGGATTTTAGAAAGTTTGTATATAAATTTGCAGCAATTGCCATAAATTGACGGACCATAGCCAATCTTGCATAATGTACAAATTTCAAAAGCCAACTGGATTTTAATTGGAATTATTTAATATTGGTAGGTGTCTTTGCTAGTTAAATTCGAATTTATCTTCACACCCTTTTGGAGAATGCGAATCCGCGAACATTGAGCCTTTGCACATTTTGTATCGATAAATCATCAACGTGCCTCAGCCGATTTTCCGCATCACATGGACGCTTTCTACAAATTGTTCATTTTTACGCTGAAATTTTAGTGGCTGGGAAGTTCGTCCAGGCTGAAATGTCTACCACAATAGATTTCAGGATCTTGATTGTGTTCGTGTGACGTTTTTATTTTGTTAAACTACGTATATCGTCAGCGTAGAGACAACACTGAATTCATGGAATACCGCAATCAATTTGAAAAATCGTGACAGAAAGAGGAGATCCTTGTGGAATACCATTCATTAGAGGGAAAGATTAATTCTTTCTTAAGAGAGAGAGATTAACTCTAATCTTAAACGGCTTGTGTGACAGAAAGAGAGGATCGATGTGGAATATCATTCATTAGGGGAAAGATTCAGAGAGACGATTAACTCTAATCTTAAACGGCTTATGTGACGCAAAGAGGAGATCCTTGTGGAATACCATTCTTTAGGGGGAAAAATTCAGAGAGATGATTAGCCTATGTGACATGAACGATTTAATGTACTTGAAGAATTTGGCTCGTTCGCATGATCGCAAGTTCGCATGAGTTTCGTGAGGCTTAACATTACGTACAGACCCACGTTGTCAAATTCTTTTCGTAGTCGATTGGGCGAATTGTGGCACGATTTCTTCAGAAATTGCTTTGGTTGTACAATAACTGATGTGTCGAAGAGTATCGACACAGCATCTATCTCGTTTAAAACCCCCAAGCGGTTGTCTAATCAAATTTTTGAATTCAAGGAATGAAGATAATCTAGATACCATTAATGCATACCATGCAACTTTGAGAGATCAATAGCAAAGAGATTGGACGATAGTGCAATGCGATGGAATTGGAACAACTGCTAAACGTTTTCACATGTTGGGAGTACGAAGAGTAACAGTAGCAACATTTTATAGATCGCATACGAGATAACCCACCTGAAGGAAAAAATTATTGTGTAAATTATTTAATAGTCGGGCCTAATTTGAAATTGACTATTTAGTTGATTTCCTCCTTCCTTGCGGCTGCTAACACGATCTTGTAATCAATACAGTTACGCTTTTTTCTTTTCTTTTTTCCTGAATAAGATATCTATCGTATTTAATCGTATAATACCTTATTGGGGGGCTCCGCGTTTACATTGCAAATGACCGAATTACTGAAAGGGAAAACATTAGAGGGTTACACTAGGATTTTCAACAGTCAAATTTTGTGTTATGTCAGCTTAAAATCAACTCTGCCTTATAATTTTGTCGTTTTGGTTCTTTAGTAGGGCTTGTATGGTTTACAAGATTCCCCGGTCGCTGCTTACCTCTCTGTGGAACGTTAATCAAGCAAGACTGCAGTTTTGCCAATTATTTGACGGTCATATATCGATTTATAGTTGAACTCATTGCTTGACATAGTTGTCAGTATCGTTGAGAAATCGAACATCATCGCTCTAGCATTATCAGGCTCAGTTGGTATTACTGCTCAAGAGGATTTTGAATTTATTTTTTTTTTTATCATCATTATCATGCTCTAATTATATATATCGAAATCTGATTTAAATCCAATACTTGATCGAGAGGCAATTAACATTTGAAGGAGAGCATTATATTTAAGTTCATATGTTTTTGACGTCATTTAACTTTAATTGAATTCTCCAAGCCTTTCATGCAATTATTTCCATGCAAACGCAAAAAATTTAGCAAAATTCAAAATTGAATAAAAAAGTTATGGTGAAAATAGCTTTAGGATTTTTCGCGAATTATTTTTATACCCTACACAATTTGCAGTGCAAGGATGTATTAAATTTGTTCGGATGTAACCACTCGAAAGACCCCTAATTGCCTGTTATTGTGCCGATCGCTTTAGAATCATTTCCGTTCGTATTCAATCTACAGGCAACAATTTTTGAAATAATTTGATGAAGTTGCTAAACTGACATGCTTTGGGCCAGTTATGAATATCGCTGAAATTGAAAATGCCTTGGATCTGACCGCTTTTCCAGCTGCTTCACACATAACAACTTTTCGAAATAAGTTACGAAATAAGAATAACTGTACCAAGGCAAGTATTGTAGGGTGTTTAGTGAAGGATGGGAAACTTACTAGTGTTAGATTCTTCGTACTCTCAAAATATTATAATTGTTTTAGTGCATCGCAATCATGTGTCACTCATAAAAATGTTTTCAAATAATTTTATAATAAATATTTTACGAGCATCAAAGGTGGTTAAGTTAATTTTGATTTAAATTTGATTGGTTTACGCTATTTTTCATAGCTACAGTTAGTAGCTGTAGTTAGAAAGTGCAGGTATTTTCCGTTCATATATATATAGAACATGTATGAATTTGAATGAAAGCAAAGTAAATATTTTTCATAATCGTACGTTCGTGTGTGCAGTTCGTACGCATTTAAAAATCTTCTGTACCCGATATGCATTCCTTTTGTTTGCAGGTCTACACATTCATCATCATCATGCACTTTATCATAATGCACGTAACTCATCATATGTGCTGCTACTATCCTACACCTTGAATGTATTTGAATTACCCACACGTTTTTACCATACTTGTAAACATACATATTCACATATATAAACGTGAATAGATTCATATACGAGATACATAAGTGCATATGTCTGCTGTAAGTGAGTCTAAAGTTAAAGAAACACAGTATGAATCCACTTAACACATATGGTCTGTTGCCTTCAATGATGCTGGCTGGCTGGCTGGCTGGCTGACTGGCTGACTGGCTGCTTGGCTTGGCTTGCCTTAGCTCGGCTTGGTTTGGCATGGCTTCGTTTGGCACCCTATTGCAATTGCTGGCTGCCTAGTTGCCAGCCTTTCATGACATCATCTTCTATATGCAGTTAATGCTTGTATTGTATATTACGGATACACATTTAACATCTTGATGGTATTCAGACATGCATTCATATATGCGCATATATATATATATATATATATATATATATATATTTGCCCGGTTTACTTACATATACGTATATTCTTTCGAATTATTGTGTCTGTGAGAAAAAGATAACTTCTTTCTTATATGCATTTGGATGAATGTCTGTGCTACCATTCTCAAGTTTTGTGATTTTTTATGCACACATATGCACAGTGCAGACATTATGTACACATCTCAATTCTTTAATACAATACAACATGTCTGTCTACCCATTTACCGTGTATTCTGTGCATATTTTCTTCTTTATTTATTTTTTTATTTTTTTATTATCCTTAAATCTGATTCTAATTTTTTATTTCTATTTTTCGTTAGGCAGTTTACAGATAACTATTACTAACATAACCATATATTGTTTTCTTTTTTTTCCTTCTATTTTTGCGTCTTTGTTTCCACAGGAAACATAACGAAGCTGAGATCGGTATTTCAATACCGTTAGTTAACATTTGCGCTCTATAAATGGAAAAATGGACTTGCTCTACTCTACTCTAGCTATAGTAGTTCCGAACGGCACTTCTAACAGAAAAATAGGTTACTTAACGTTTGTTGGAAAGAACAGTCATACCCTGACAAGATAGTTTTGCTATGTATCAAGATCTACACATTCAAAGGGTATTCCGGATGCAAGCAAGCACCAAATTGATTGATATTCAGAGCTCGCATACACTCTTGTATAACTGTATCCTGGAAAAGGGAAAACAATCGAACATTCGCGACAATGTGGACAATGGAATAAAGTTCAGAGTTAATTTACGCGACACATATCCTCGGATCTGTTAGTTTGATCCATTTATTACTTGAACCCATCAAGTAGTGCATTGTATCAATAAATCAAAGAAGGCTAAAAGAACGATTCTACAGATGGTCTGCTCTCTCTTCATTCTTCAACACTTCAGAACTAACCGAAGACACATAAGTCATAGATATTTGATTTCTTTACGCTCGATTGAATGTGATTGATATCAGGTGTTTTTTTTCTCACTCCATTGTAGCGTAAGTGAATGCTTCGTGTTTGTGTATTTCTTCTCACCACAACACAACTTAAGATGTTACAATACTTTTGTATCTGTCAAAGCCTACATAAGTGTAGCGCATGAGACCGAAACTAACATTTTCTTGTTCAGCGATATCGTTATTAAATAAATACTTTTTCGTCATTAGTTAAAACAAGAACGGAAACTTGACAATGAAATACAGTCGACCTTAACTCGCCTTTTTGAAACGGTTTCCAAGAGCTTGGCCAAGACAGTGCAACACCATTGAAACTAAGAAATGTAGTTCTTGACGGCGAAGCTGCGTGTGGGGGACCTTTGCTGAACAATCGCACATTTTTTATTATTTTTTAGTTGGGTTTTAATGACACTAGACATTTTTTATCGTTTGTTCGAAAATTTAATTTCAGATGAGTGCTCGTTCTAATATTTTGGTAACATTCTTTTCTTATTTCTTATGTGCGTAATTGATCGGCGTTTACTTATATGGGATTTCGGGAATGAATTTTCCAACTCAACCGAATCTGTGCAAATTGATGGAATAACTAAACAAAAGTAGTAAAGGAAAAGTTCAAGATCACTTTCAAGTCAGATGCAGGCCTTTGTTGTTTGCTTAGCCAATCTTCAATGGCCTCTTCATCTAAAGCCCGGGAAGTTTGCTGTTCTATGATAATTTCGATGACTCCGATACTGCCCATCGATCCAGATTCGATATTGAGTTAATTCAATTTTACTCTACTTTCTGTCCGGCAATCAGTTTATTGTTAAGATTCTCCTATTTTTAGTGGATTTTTCGTTGATTCCTTGATTCTTCGCCTGAATAATAATAATAATAACGGTACTCACTGAAAAAGAGAGAAGAAGAGATATCTGTAATATTCGCCTTACAAAGGAACTAAATTATTTTTTTTTTTGGTTTTCATACTTTAACCCATCATTTCGCATAGTAACTTATATGTATTCGAATGCGTTACTATATTTCACATTCAAAGGCTAAGGTGAATATTAAAATATCTGAGTGGCTTATGAATGTAATAACAAGAAAAGCTTGCTATGTTGCTTTTAAAATCATTTGTTTGGTTTTATTCGTATGGCATCCATTATTAAAACCAATTTGCAGTTATTAACTGAGAATATCTGCACAACTTGATGCCTTAAGGGATTCCGAGTTCTTTGCCTTTTAAGGGTGCATACATTACATGCAATATGAATGAAATCGCAGAATCAATATACTCCGCGTAGTAAAAAACATGTTTGTTTAACCGAAGCAAAAATACCTTAAATAAAAATTTTTACACTACTATCTAAGAAGTTGGAGGTATGGAATGGAGCACGTTAGCCTATGATTTCCTATAAGAAAAATTCTTTGCATGGACCTTTGATTGTAATCTAAAATTTGATGTGAAATCTTCTGGAAATTGTGCATTTTTCAGTGGACTTAAGCGGGCTTTCTCTGTTTCCATTTCTATGACTGTACTTCCAACTTAGTTCACTTAGCCTACACTATTTTGATTCGCTTTAGCCGTGTAACTTTAAGTCGATCTGTATGTCCAGTGCGCTTACCATACCTTAGCCAATATCTCCCCTTGAGGGCGACAATGGTGAAAACATAGATTACGAACAGACTTTACAGACCGGTATTGGCTAGCGTCGCAAGCCCTAGATCTTGAGTTTTTGCTCTCTGCTTGCGATAGACAGGAATATTCAGATTACATGAGACATATCGTTCTGGAATTCTGAATTAATTATGAAATGCTCATGATTACAAAAACTATGGCAGAAAAGGACAACTTTATACTTTTAGTTATGAGCAATAAATCGGTTTTGAAAAGGAAAGAGCTTCGCCCATACGAACGCGTCCACAATGAAAAGAAAACTGTTCAAATTAGAATTTCAAATACAAGTTCGGTTGTGAAAATGGTCCTGATACGTCTACGAAGTCAACGAAAGAAAATTTATGCTCATAGACGTATGTAACGGCTTTGAATAGAAAGTAACTTGAAAAAATTCCAAATAAATTCCATCCATATGCCTTAAGTGTATGTCAGCTTGAGATTTTTTAAAACAATTTAATCATTTCGGGTCCAACCTCATTGTCATCGCTGCAAATAGTTAAATAGAGGATTTAAACTTATCGAACTTGAAGTCGCGTTTTGTGCGTCCCCTAAGACGACAACCTATAGGTAAATCGACATCAAAGGTTCGTCTTAAGTCGTACATATTTTTATGCCTTACAATGTTTATGATGGGAGCAAAAACCGCAAACACTTAAAGCGCACACAGCTGTTCCAAGGACAGTCGGATTTACTTTATCGAAGGATCTAGGCATGCCTATCCCTCATTGCCCAATTTCCATGTACGTATTTTTGCATGCGACTTACAGGTCACCATCTGCGGGATACTTCGGTAAAATTTGATACACTAGCAAGTCTCGGCCTTGATGCGAGCATTGTTGCAAATGGTTCACATCGGAGTATTTTTGTGACCAGTCCACCTATAACACCCAATTCTGAAATTGCCGGTGCATTAAAAAAAAAGAAGAAAAACTTGTGACTTTTAATGCATCTGCAAAAAAATCAACGAAGAATAGTGGAGAATTTTTAAAGGCTGGCATGATTTTATGCTCATGTGGATCCACGTAGCATCTTCGCCTCGTTTTTCATAAAGGAAAGCAAATCTATTGCATTGGGGGATGAATAATAATGTTGAGTTGAGTGTAAGGTATTGTGTGTTCGTCTTTGCCCAGACTATGACGTTTCAAATTGTTTTTACTTACATTGTGGAAATATTTTCTGATCTGTGTTATGTTGTTATTCAATATTTTCTAGCATGTGTATTATATCTTAAACCGTTGACGGGAAATTCATACATAAGCCACTCACTACGAGTTGTTTAGGAAGCAATAAGACTGTTTCTGCATCAAAATTGCATTAGCATGCAAGTTCTACTTTTTCTTTACTTTTTTTTTTATTTTTTGCTCATATTTAACACATATAGCCAAGAACTTCAGGTGGAATGTTGTTCCTATGGCTGTTGTTTCCATTGTAATTATGTTGCTGCTGTTGTTGTACATACTTGTACACCAAATGCTGATGCTCTTGATGAGAACGATGATGATGATGACGATGATGATGATGACGACGATGATGCCACTTGACAAAATGAATGAATAACTGACTGAGCGAATGATGAATGCAACATTTCTCATCTCATCTATTGTTGGCTTGTATATGTAAAATTTCATTTCTCGCATATTTTTAGTTTTTTAGTGATGTTGTTGTTGTTGTTGTTGTTGCTACTGTTGTTATAGCTGTTATTGCATAGCCTACTACAGCATAATTGCCAACTTGAGCATGTTTAATTAATGTGGTTGTTGTTGCCGTTGTTTCCACTATAGTCTACAAGTATAACTTTACGGGCCAAACTCCACTTGTTACACAAAAAAAAAAAAAAATCATAATAAAAATAAAAAATTGTTTGCAAATTGTTGAAGAAGTTATTAGAAAAGTTTGTTAGAGTTTAGTGAAGCGTAAACGAATGAATATAAATTTTTAGTTGCGTTGTTTTTTCCCTATAAGAGCAGTAACCACATGAAAACTTTGAATAACAAAAAATGCCAGAGTAGATTGCAGGCAAAAAAATACTTGCGGGGGATTAATTTGACTTTTGGATGTGGGTAAAATCTACGCATGAAACGGAAAAACTCACAAGGTCTTTTTTAGGTTATAAGTGAAAAAAAAAGAAAACGTATAGAAGAGAAGAAGAAGAATGATATGCAAATTAATGGCAAACACATATGATTGATCACATATTTTTCTTTAATGTTCACCTCCACCCGCTTAAATTGTAAACTCAACAATCAATATTTTTATGGAAAGGCAAAATCTATAACAACAAAAATATATAGCTATCGGCAATTGCGTCCTTCCTGTGAAAATACCCTAAATTCCATAAATTGCACGTATTTTGTATGTCAGAAGGAAGGGAAATGAAAATGTATTTCAAAAAGAATTTAAATGGTAAGCAAGTTTTAGATGTTAAGGTGGAGGGAAAGATGCTTCTTTGTATGCATGATTGAAACAAGTTAAAATGCTATAGTCGATCAAAACGAAACGGTTGAGCACTATAACCCATTCCGGGCAATATAATTTTTCACCTAACTTTCTCATAAAATAAGAAAAATTTTATCTTTTCCATGAGAACACTTATATGAAGGGGAATCTGGAACCTTGACCTATATGCTTCGAACTTGGAATAGTCAATTTATATGTCGAATTGCTATTCTGGATCAATCTTTATCATAAAATACTAAGCATCAGCTCTAGTTACTACATGAAGACTCATTTTTTTTAAAAAGAGTGTGGGAAAGAATTCAAATGAAAATCTTTTTCAGTATATCATCAATTTTCATTTCAAAATAGCACGTTATCTGAGAAGTGATCAAAAAAATGATTCGATTTCATCCACTACGTATAACGTTCGTCCTTAAGTCAAGACATATCACTGCACTACACTGACAAAACACATGGACAGATGGACGGAGAGACAGACCGGCTTAAAATTGATCCAGAACATCATTTTCAATCGATTTGTGTAATAAAATGTAAGCCTATCTCAAGCCCTTAGAGAGTAGACCACTATTCCAGGACAAGGTCGACCATTAAATACCCTACACCACCTTATTATCTAACATAATTCTTATTTTTGTATGCAATTTCCATCACGACATATTAAAACTTAGTGTTTTCTGCGCTACAAGGGATCGATTTTTGTGAAAATCCTTATTAGGGTAGGATCCAAAAATAAGCCGAGATGGTCCAAACAGTTAAATTACTATTATGATATAATTTTCACCATGGAGCAAAAATTTTACCTTTTTGTCGTATGAACTTCAGTTTTCGTCACATGAGAGGGGGTTCAAAAATTGCCACAGTTAGTTCAAATCTAGAATGGCAATATACTACTACTTACCCACTTTTGTCGAGAAATTTTGGTAATTGCAATTTTTTTTCAATAGATCGACGTTTCAGAGAGTGCACCGATCCAAATCATTTTCAATAGCAATTGGTCTTGGGTCAAAATACGTCACTGTCCAACATTTCATCAAAATATATCAAAAATTATATATACCTTGAACACAAATTTACATGGACGGACGGACAGACAGGCTGCGATCAATTCAAATTATGATTCTGAATCGATCGGCAAAATTAAATGTGAGTCTATCTCAAGCCCTTCTGCGTGTTACATATGTCGGTACTAACTTAATATTTCCTCCACAACAAGTGTTGTAGAGTATAAAAAGCCTGTTAAGGGAATAGTGTACGTTTTACGAAAAATCATTTTTAGTTTTTGAACACATGACTTGAATGATCTCTTAAAAAGTCAAAAGTGACATGAAAGCATAACAGTGGATGATCAAAATAATTGATTTTTTCTACACAATTGATGGGACATATATGGGCACTTGAAACTTTAAATGCGTTTTTTTTTCGAAGCATGATTTGCGAAATTTTAATATTTTTCATTCAAATTTTTTACGATTTTTTTCAAAACAAAAACAAGTTCTTTTAAGCATTTTTTATTAATAAAAAATGGTCGACAATTGACTTTTTCCACACAAGCGCCCGTCATTTACACAAAAATCAATGTTTGTAAAAACGCGTTGAGTAAATTGGATACAGTGACGTGTTTTGACCAAAGGACGAATGCGATTGAAAATGATTCGGATCTGTCCACTTTTTCGACCACGCTCTACATAACGTCCTATTCTGAAAAATCGTTATATGAAAAAAATTGTAATTTTAAGAATTCCTCGACAAAAATAGTTAAGTACTAGTATTTCGGCATACTAAATTGATATGAAAACTTAGGCTGCGGCAAATTTTGAACTCCCCCTCCCCCTCATGTAACGAAAACTGAAGTTCATATGACAAAAACGTATAATTTTCAATGCTTCATGATAAAAATTATATCGTAATAGCAAATTAACATAAAAAAATTAAGTACACCGAAATTGGACCATCTCGGCTTATTTTTTGGATCCTACCCTAGTAAGGATTGTCACGAAAATCGATACTTTGTGGAGCAGAAAAATCGAAGTGTTAATATGTGGTGATGGAAATTGACCCAGAATTTGAGCTCTAGAAAATTTGTACCATCTACGTCTATTTATGAATCCTGCTCTATCTCTGCTTCCCCATAAAATATGCCTTTACATTAAAATAAGATATAATTTTTGTGTTTTATAATAAAAATAAGAATTATATTAGACAATGTGGTGTAGAAGATTTAATGGTCGTCTTTGCCCGACTATAATATTCTTACTTGTTTTATAAGGAAACGCGAAAAACATCGTATTTACCAAAAGTTAATATAATTTTATAAAAATATCATAATCCGGTAAAAATATTTTATGAAAATGCATCCGTCAATTACTACAAAGTTGTTGAAGATGAAATGCTTAATCATGATCACAATAGAAAAGGGTTTAAGAAAGGAAACTATTCAGGAAATATTTTCAAGTTTCGGTCGCATCAGTTGAAAAGAGTGCTGCTACTCGAGAATAGGTTGAGAGAAGTCCATTAAACTTAAATTGATATCGGGTTCAAAAATGTTAGCTTAAGAGAACTCTGTGGGAGGCTATGCATTCATAACAAACTCATAGGAAACTAAACCTTCTCCAGGTCATAAATATTCCAACAACAAAAGCATGAGGCTGAAGCTTACTAATTGGACATATTAAAGTCTAAGTGCGAATACCACACATACACGTTGTAGGACTCCTGATTCAAATGCCTTAGCCTTAGCGTTAATCCCTCGTTAATCTCGGAATCCCTCATGTTCTTCTTCTTATTGAATGAATTTTTCGTAAATTGCTGTAAACTACTGGGAAATATTTAAAAATTTAAAACACGGTTTACTTCCCGTTTAATTATGTCACATATTTTTACTTTTTTTTTTTTTTTTTTTTAATCATAATTAAAATATTATCTTTGTTTCATCCAACTCTATTCATCGTTTAAACATGCTAAAAAAAAAAAAAGAAAAGAAAAATAATTATTATTCTCTCATTTTTTTAAATATTTTCTATGATATTAAATATTGTAATGTTGTGTTCGTTGTTTTCGTTATTGTTGTGCATACTATTATTAAAATAATATTAAAATGGTATTTATTCATGAGTAAAATTAATTACATGATATAATGCCAAGCGCATATGCATTCATAAATATATATGTGCAATGTCTATGTATTAATGTGTAACACAATTTGCCACATAATCCATTGCATGAAGTACGACGATAGTAGTACGGAATGAAATATGTTATTTTTCATACATTATGCTGCACATATGAAAGCTCGTCCTTCAATGTAAGATTGTGGTTGTCATGAATATCAGTAACAGCAAAAATCGCTCTAGTACCATATATGTATCACGTCTTGCCTCTTAAACCTCTCACCTGACCGGTTCATTCGCTATTCTTCTTCTTCTCATGTTTCTTAACATACTATCGTTCTTTTCCTTTTCTCCTCTATTGTGTCATTGAATTTCTTGTTGCCACACAGGCAGCTGTAACCCTTGCTAATAGCTGCTACTGTCATAATCGTCCTGGTCCTTCCTCATATATATTTACATGTATATTATTTATATGCATATACATGTTCATTTTAAAGTCTTCTCATAAAAATACTTAAAAACAAAAATGTTTTAAAAACATCCCATACCATGCTGATACGTGTTTGTATCATTGTATAATAAATAAAGTATGCCTGCAACTCAAGTCCGTTTTCATCCATTTAATGCTTAAGTATCTTTTCACTATTCTTACAGTAATATGCTGTTGTGTTACCTTAGCTTCCGTTTATTACATCCACTCACACCCGCTTACAATTTCTCATTTACATATACGTACTTACCTATGGTATACCTTCGCATAAAAACTCTCTAGAAATTTGAACGTATCTCCTTGCGTTTTATTCTCATATTAAAGATCTTTTTATACACATTTTTACATATATACATTTGCACTGAAAAAAGTTATGGAGTTACACTTAAAAAAAAGAAAAGACGTCGTATTGGTGGGAAAATATTTTTATATACCCATAGGGTTTCTGATGAAAGCTATACGCGATCGAACTATACATTGGAAAATTCGATACCTTCGTCGGCTGTGTGGTTTATCATTCAATCATCAATTTTTCCAACCCAAGGCAACCGTACAAATTATTTGCGGGAAAACATGAACCCCAAGAAAGATACAAAGTTCGGAACATCGCCTGGAAAAACCAGATTTTTTTTTTATTTTAATTTTTATATTGATTATTTTTAATGACGTTTTTAATTTATAGGTTCAATTTTGATTGGAACAAATGTTTCTTTGGGCCTTTTTTGCCCCTCTCTGCGAATTTTCGGTTGTTGATTTGCTAAATAGAAGAAGAAGAAGGAACTAATTGTTGCATTTTTTTATTATAATTTTATTATTAATAAAATTAATATATGAACTATAAGTATGACGACAAAACGTGGTTGTAGTCACAGAAAGAATCAAGGTACTCGCCTGATTAAGAAGACGGTTGTGATTATCTCAACTCGGACGCCAGCTGATCTAACCTGTTCATGCACTATTATTATTACAATTTTTATTTTTCTTTATTCATTATTTATTTGCTTTGCACATTCCCTTTTGCAATCGTTTGAAAAGCAGAAAAAAATATAAAATATAAAGGTTAACTTCAATCAAAATTTAAAATATAACGAAAATGTATAAATTGAAAGAATCAAAATCAAAGCGAAAAATTAAAGTTTTAAATGAAAGTCGCAGATTAGCATCAAGCATTTTTGGCATATTCAATTAAGCTCAATTAATTCATAATAAATTCATTTAAAACACCCGAGCTTTAAGAAAAGTAGTATGTATGACTCTCTTACCTAATGTGGAAATTATATAAGTTATATGTAACCATGGGCGCAATCGCGCAATCGTGGCGTTTGCTTTAGATGTATTAGTACATTATTACATCTTTCTGGCTGTTTGCCATTCTCTCACTCTCGAAGAGATTTAGGCAGCAAACGAATTAGCTTCTCATCGTAGTTAAAATGTTACGACATCAATCCCGAAGCAAAAATATCATACGAAGAAATAGAAAGACTTTACATCACAGGATTTATTTGCTCTCAAATCCATGATGACTGTAATACTTTTCCATTTCAATGCAAATATGGATTGACGTTAAGAATATTATTGAAGGTTTCCACTTTACTTTTTAGTTTATTTCCAATAAACGAACTTGAAAATGCATCGAATTTGCTTCAGGAAGGTCGTCGAAGGTTGCTTGGCTAACTCCCGAAAAACAAAAAAAAAGAAATTTCCGAAATATATTCTACAACAAAAAAAGAACCTGTAGACTGTATCGGTCTGAGAACTTGATGGAAAAACGTAGCCATTTACTTAGAATTTGAAAGAGTAAGAATTTTAAACAAGTATTATTATTATTGTTATATAAATTTAGCCAGAGAATAAATTCTAAGACCAAAGTCTTAAAGCACTAGCATCTAAGGCTTTCGGCTTTATTTATTTTAATATTATTGTT
This sequence comes from Glossina morsitans morsitans, assembly GCA_001077435.1. Taxonomy (NCBI): domain Eukaryota; kingdom Metazoa; phylum Arthropoda; class Insecta; order Diptera; family Glossinidae; genus Glossina; species Glossina morsitans. The sequence goes on along the minus strand of CCAG010016887.1, from coordinate 133,247 downwards.
ATTATTATTATTATTATTATTATTATTATTATTAAAATCTCTACCACACTTGAGATTTGAACCCACGACCATTGAATTGCTAGTCGGCCACTCAGGCGAATTTTAAACAAGTAAAAATGATGCAATCGGTGGAAACAATTCTTCAAATAGTTTATTCTACTTCGTTCAATGCAATTTATTGTATATTTTTCTTATAAAATATCAAAAATGTTGTTAATAAGAGTTACTTTTCGTAAGAAACCTCCTATCAGACGTCTGTAATCCAAAATTATCAATGAATTATTTTGCACTAACTTTCAGTAGTAGATCCCTGCTGTCATATTTCCTTGAGGAAATTTATATAGTAGGCAGTTGAAAAAGTGACCCACGAACATCAAAAGTTCCCACCGTCACTCAATATGCCAAAGTACAACTTTGACGATTTTTACTGAAAAATGCTAAAAATGAGAAACTTTCTTACGAGTTATTCTATTGAATTCCTAAAATCATAGGTTTTTTAAAGGTGTTGCCATATAAGAACTCATAAATCTTAATTGCTTTTTTCAATAGCAAATTGTGCAATGAGTGTGTTCTTGGAATTTCCAGAGCTGGAAAGTTAAAACTTAACGTGTAACATTTATTAACTTAAAAGTAAAGAAAATTATATTCATTTTTAACGAAAAGGAAGAGATTCGGTTTTTACTCAAACGCATAATTTATAACGTAATCACGGCTTTAAATGCTTTATAACGGCCACGAAAGATTGTTGCCGCACGTTTGTGGTTCCTATAAATTTTTGCATAGTTTCGATGTAATATCTTCAAAATCGAACTCATTAAGAACAATGGAATCGATGGAAAGCGAAAGCACATCTTCCAAGAAATTTCAACGTGGCTCACGTTGATCACGTTAATTCCTTGTAGGTAATAATTAATGCTGAAATAAGTGCTTTATGATCTTTAACATAAATTTCTCTCAGTGTAATTTTTCGTTATAAATATTAAATAAAAAATATATATAAAAAATGAAATGTTGTCTCGGTCATTGGAATTATGGCATTTATTATAGCGTATCTAGCTAGTATTTTATACTATTCACCTCTTCCTCTCACTAGTTAATATCACTGATGAAATGTACTTAATACAGCAGCATTTTATTTTGTGTATATTGTATTACATTGAAATCTGTATTGTACGAATATACTCAGGCAAAAAAATGGTACAGCTTTTGTTTTATTACTGCAGAGTTTTGTCGTTGTGGAGAATAATGATGTTGACGACGATGATGATGATGATGTTGATGTTGACGATGAATGTTGTGTTGTTGTTGTTGCTGTTGTTGAATTTTCTCTTGTTCTTATTTTCTTCATGCATGCGTATGTATTAATAATTAAAAATATTCCTGTCGTAGCATGTTAATCCGTTAAAATATCCATGGGGTTGATGGTTGGGTTCGTCGTAATAGGATGAATGTATAGATAGATGGTATATATGGATGCTTGCTGGGTAAATAATGACTGCACACCCAAACAACAGAGCTTACTATGGCATCCATCACCCCAACAGTCAATGTTGTAATGAAAACAAAATATTTTTTATTTCCATTAACACTCCTCTTTCCTCGTATCCCACTGCTGCCAGCAGCATCATCCTTACACATATTGAAATGTTTACCCTAATACTGTTGACGATGAAGTTCTGCAGTTGTCGTACTTGCTTATTTGCTTGCTTATTGTGTTCGTTAGCTGATGATTTTTCTTTCTGCTTCACTGCAAGCAGGCATCCACATTATTCAACCAATCGAGCTGGTGGCCGTGTTGTGCTTGCTACAAAAATCTTAGTTTCTGCTTTTTTTGCTCCCCATTTATTATTGCTGTTACACTTGCTGTAGTTTTTTTGCTCACCGTCAGTGGATATAAGATATATTAACTTGATTACTTCATGCGTAACACCTGGATATTAGCTCCGCAAGTTCGATAAATTGCATACTGGCAGTCGATTAGCACGGAACCTTCAATCGACATTAGTGAAATATGTTTGCCTGAGTTAAAGTTGTTATAATATATAATTTCTTAAAAAAATCTGCTAAAGGAAGTCGGATAAACTGATCGGTTCATTCTAAATTATAGGAACAAGATGTTGAAAAGAAAATGAAAGAAATGAACATGTATTAATCTGTATTTTGGAATTGATTCCAGGTAAACAAATTCACCACTTAACTTCCATTCGCGAGTATAGTCGTCACATTTATTAATTTATAACTTGGAATTGATTTCAAATAAACAAATTAACCAGTTAACTGTCCTTGACGAGTAAAGTCGGCCCGACGTGTATAGTCTATTTTTGTCACACAATTTAATCTCACATTTTTCAAGGAGTTCACGGCAGTTAGCTAATTAAATAAGGGCGGAAACTTGATGTCCAAACGAATCCAGAGCACCACCTTCTATATTAAAAAATGTCCGCAATAAATACAATCTGAATTTTCTTTATATTGGATCGTGACCAAAAAGGAAAGGACCCTACTCTATAAGGACTCCTCCTTTACAATATTGAATGGGCGCAGTTAAGTTATTCTATTTTCGTGATAACAGTGAAAATTTATAGGATGGATGTGCTGTATTTTATGAATAACAAAGAAACAAAACGGAATTCAGAAGCATCCATGGTTTTCGTTGCACAGGCGTGTGGGCGTTGCAGGCGTGTCCTTTCACTGAATTAAATACCTTTTAAAATATTTTCCGAATTTTTAAGCGATATCTTCATTTTTGCGAGCGGGAGATTTTTTACCACAGGTACTATGCAGTTGGGCAGATGGATAGGTGAACAGACGGACATGCTTGGGTTCATTCTATTTGAAATTTTCTTCACTTCTTTCACAATTTAAAATCTGGCTTTCTGACTTCGACTTTTGATATCACTTTTTATTTTATTAATTTTTTCAATTTATTTTTCAATTTCGATTGAAATTAGTTTTCGAATTTTTTTTTTTGTGCTTTATTTTACTATTAATAAAGTTGTTGTATGAATACATGTGTAAGTTTTTTTAGAAATGGAAAATAATAAACTGATGCTGCAAAATTATGCGAGCCCTTGTTAACCCCTTAAGTACTGCGCACAATGTTAGCCTAGCACATATAGAAGATTGCATAGGGTATGGAGCAGATATTGAGAGCATGAAGCGGAACATTATTATTGAAAGTTTCAATTTTATATTTTAGTTTATTTTCAATAAACAAACGTGGAAATGCATTGCATTCACTTCGGAAGAGCTGCCGAGGCTTACGTGACTAACTTCCGAAAAACAAAAAATAGAAACTTTTGAAAATATATTCTACAAAAATCTAAATGCTATAGACGATATCGATCTGAGTAATCTACGGAAAAATCGTATCGTTTACTCACAACTTACAATAACAAAAATGTTGTTGACACCAAAGTGTTTCAAGAGAAATCTTCAATGAGGCTCTTCTATGAGATTTAGGAAGTTCAAACTTATTATAGGAAATTCATATATCAATGAGCTAAGGCATATTTTTTCGAAGGACGCTCATGTAAGGAAATGTTGAAAACTTGATCCCACTCCATCTTCATTTAGTATGCCAAAGAATATAGTTTTTCAAGAAGTTTTGGTTAGAAATATAAAATACCGAATACGTGCGTAGAGAACTTACGAAGAATGCTCGCAAAAATGACTCAAATCAATCCGTTCACAATCGGATCTATCTTTAGGCGACAATGTGTCCGAGTACTAATTCTCATCAAAGTGTCTCGATAAGGACAACATATACCTTGAATGCAGGCGTGCCTAAAACTCGTTTCGATCACGAACAGTGCGCTAGCATTATATGCCCCAGAAGAGGATAAAGGAAATCCTCGTGAAAAAATTCCAACCGACTTCAATGTCCGTCTATAACGTTCTTGTGTCAGTAAGCGGTAAACCTGCAAAGAATTAAATATACGCTCTTTTAGGGACAAAAACTTCGTAGGTTCGGTTTGTAGGGTGTTTTTGTTATCAGCTGGAAGAATTCTTTCCACACTTCTAGAAATTTCATTGCGCAAAACTTATTGTAAGCATGTACTAAAATTTTTATATCAATATTTGTATGGAGTACGTGTAGGCGAACTTCGACAGATCTTATTAGAATCTTACAGTTAGCAAGACTGTACAGGCTCGCGGAGTCTCGTTATAGTATTCTTCTGTCCTTTGAAGAAAATAGTTAATCAAATCTCCGCATTATAAATGAAAACGTTATAAGTTCATTTTTATGGTTTTTCTCTGAAACCAGTTAAGTTCGGAGCATTGTTTTATGTCTACATACATTAAATTTCTTTAAGTTAGAAGAAATCGAGGTGCAAGGAAGACGTCGAAAAAACAGTGGACATGTACCATTTTCACTGATTATAGTTCAATTAATGAAAGAATGAGAAATGAAATAATAACGAGCAGGAAAATTTTATTCGATCATGACCGAATCGTTGATACCCATCACCGTGATCCTAGGAAAAAGGGAAAAAAACGAAATTTTCAAATTCTATAAGATTGGGTGGATGCGGATTATTTTTTTCAGTTTCAGAAGAAAAGTGAAAATTTATATTGTGTATGTGTAATATCTCATAAGTAACAAGGAAAGAACACGGAAAGTAAAGGTGCTCACAGTGTTCGTGACGTAGGCGTGTAGTTTGGATCAATTTCACAATAGTCGAAGATATTTTGCAATTTTTGCGAACGGGAGAATACTTACTACAGATGCAAGCGGACGGATGGACAGATGAACAGACGGACATATTTAGACGCATTCCGAATTTAAAACTGGCCAACAATTTATGCACTTTATAAGGTTTTCGAGGTTTGCTTCTACGTCTTTTGAAGACCTTGAAAACGAATTACATTTTTTTGCATATTGAGTGTTGGGACAGTGGGCAGGCTTGGTCAATTTTTGCCATTTTTGCATAGGTATTGCAGCATATGGAATATACATTCAAATTTTACTCGATTTATCTGCTGTGGTTTATGCGTAATGAGCGATAAACCAATTTTTTATTCCTTCTAGAAAGCAGAGTTGTTCTCACTTTGCCTAGCGTATTAGGCGTGCTCTTCGATCGATGTGGTTCATTTTCAATACAAATCTGCATACAAGAACTTCCAATGTTTTCCCAAATTTGAAGTCGATAGTCGATTCATTTTTGCGGACAGTAGAATGTTTACGGAGACGGATGGACGGACGTACATAAATTGATTCATAATTTCATACTGCTCAAGAATATATATACTTTATCGGGTCTCTTAAGCTTTCTTCTGAGAGTTGCAAACGGTTTGACAAAAAGAGTATATACCTCATCCGTCGGTGATGGGTATAAAAGTAGTTGTTTCAATCTTGTTAAGTCTGATAAGAACCTTTTTCTTTTTTATTTTCTTGAATTACTTACATTCAACTGACCAACGAACTAACAGTTCGCAATGTTAAAATTATGCTTTCAGCGATTGAACACGAACACACTTTATACTCTTGCAATTGTTAAGTGGTATAATTTTGTTGTAGCTCGTTATCTCCATCTCGATATAATAGCAGCAGCACATACAAGTAACATTCTTGCAGATGTTGTACTTTAATGAATTAATTTAAAGCAATAATTACCACACAAGCATAACTAAGAATCCTTGAAAGGCAGTCCAATATAAAATGACACGACCTCCTTTCCCGCAATATACAGGTGTCCCTTCTTTTACGCAATAATTTAAACAACGCATTTTTTTTTTTTATGCAGGTCTTTTTGTTAACTTTTCATGTTTTCATATGAAACTTTTTATAGATGATTTGAAATAAACGCGACGGAGAAAATATATTTCATGTACGCTTAACCTGGAACAGCTAATGAAAATATATATTTATATATATATAGAAGTTTTGTCAACGATGATTGATTCTGGCTTTATACATACATATTTTCATATGCGATTTTTTAATCCCGATTTCATTGAACTTACTTACCAGGACAGTATGTATCACGTTTGTATGGCCATAGAACATATGTATATATATAAGATCGCAATTATATCCGCAGATAAATGCCACGGTGCGTCTTTTAAAACTTGCCTTGGGTTTTAGACTTGTTTTTGTATCATTAAACAGCTATTACTGCAGTGAAATGGTTTCTTTTCCATTTCGCAAATTTTTTGTTACGTAGAATAATTCCCCTGGTAGGAAAGATGGCGTAAAAAGGGACCGAACTGTACGCAAATTCAACAATTCTGCATATTTAATATAATTTCATTTTCTTTAATGCTATTTGCTACGCATTCACGTTATATAACTCTGTTCTAGGCTACCGCCAGCAATTCTTATACTGCTTCCTCACACACCACTTATTGCGACCTGAAGCATAGCTATATATCGTAAAGTATGTAGCATATAGCATTGTTGTTGGTAGCAGGATATTCTCCTATGAGTGAGTTGATTTTTTGCTCATTCTTAGCAGCATTTTTTTTTTTCGTACGGTTCATGTTTATTTTCTTGCTACGCGTATTCATTTGTGCAATAATTAGACCAACAGTAGTACTCGTGGTAGCAGTAACTGCAACATTTTTAAGTATTTGCTTGTAACTGTTGGACTCGTAGCCTGTTGTCGTTGCATTTTTTTTTTTTAATTTCTTCTCTTTTTTTTGTAATTTAGCAAACTATTGTTAATGATTTTCATGCTCTGGCATAACACATTAACCAAACACAACTTACATATTCCATGTGACGTGACCTGGGCTTAACTGCCACCACCAACACCACAACCGAGCGAACACCTGAACATATTATGTCATGCCATAACATCTCGGGTGAGCACGTTCCTCCTCTTTCCCTCCCTTTTGTCGAGAGAATTGCGAAATAGTCGACATTTGTGCGTTTTTCGCTTATTCACTTCATGTAGCTGTTGTTGCTGTTGTTGTTGTTGTTGCTGTTGTACTTGCTGTTGACTAGGTATCCATTATCGTTCCACATTTTAAATTTATACTCCATTTACGTGGGAAAGATCCTTTAACCAGGAAGTCAATAAAAAGTCTTTCTACAAATTAAACCTGGTTGCTGAGGACTTCAAGAGAAATATGTGTTTAAGTCAATTTGCTTAGCCGCTCTTAAATTTCCAGGGCAGCAGGAAGAGGACGTAGCATGGCCCGTTTGATGAAGAAAGCTTCACAAATTTTATGGAGACTACAACATCTAATTGTATCAAATTGTGAATGAATCCGGGCTTATCCTTCCGCGGTGGTAAACGCTCTCTCGGTCGAAAAAATAGTAGGGCTTCCCATTTGGGAAAAGCTCTTGAGGGATTTGGTGGATTTAGAAATAGGCCAAATCGGTCAAAGGACACGCTTATAGCATCACAGAAATTGAGAACACCTATGCTTTCGAAAGCAAAAAAATTTTTTATGTTCGTTACCCTCAACAGATGCACCGATAAAACTTTCCACGTATATTCCGTGAGTGCGCCTGTGCCCATCCGATACTTGTAGAATATCCAAATTAAGTTTTTTTTCTGTGCAAAAGCATTGGATAAAAAAAATTGGTGCAATACCATCAATTATTAAGCAAAACCTAAGCCATGCTGCATCGATGTGAACAAGTAGTAATCGGAAGGCGCTAGGTGCAGTAGAATTTCCCACACTCACAACACTCTATTATTGACAACTTTTGCAACGTTTGGTCGAGCATTGCCACGCAAGACGATGACTTTGCCTCTGTTAATCGCTATTACTGAACTTTTTTGCAACTGTGCATCGTTCATTTTGTTCAATTGACGGCTGTAAACATCTGCAGTAACGGTTTCATTCCATTTCAGCAGCTCGTGATACGCTACAACTTGCTGATCGTGAATATTCCACTTCGGTGTCGATATCGATGGCTCTCCTGGACTAAACCATGACTTTTTGTCCTTGAGACGGTCGTAGTACAGCAAGTTTTCATCGCCAGCTACAATTCTTCTCTTGCCTGGCAACCAACGAAGCCGCGATGTTGAAATGGTTCGAAATGGCATTTTCAGTCAAGTCATTTTCCCTTCTTTTGGATCTTTCCTATCGCGTGTAAACGTCTAGAAACAGTTAATTCATAAAGTGCTAAGTTCTTTGAGAGTTTAACATGGGTTCTCGTCCAATAAGTCCTGCAATTCATTGCCTTCGAAGTTTTTTGGTCTTCCAGGCTTTATCATTGACATCAAAATCTATATTTTTAAAGTATTGAAACCAAAACCAAAAATTGAGATATGATGGCGCAGGATCACCGCACGCTTCTAAAAGTACTTGGTAAGCTTCGGCAGCAGATAATAACAAAAGTAATGAACGTCCAAAATGTGATTTTGAGCGTTCCATGATTAGCGTCTGTATACACTAAACTGTTATTCTGTGTAGAGAAAGGTCAAAGTCATCGAATTTAACCATTGTGCGCATTACTTTTACAAAATTACAAATTACATGCAGGGACCTATTAAATCTGATTAGATAAAGGAAGTCGGTATAAAATATTTTATCGAATCTAAGTTGAGTTAAATATGATTATCTTACTTATTCTACTTTCAGGGCAACAGGAATCGCGCTAGCGGAAAAATTCTGAAGTTCGCTTTAGCGACTTCGGCATTCGCATTCCAAAAAACCCTGAAACTCATGAACGCATCATAAATTGACCACAGAAAGAGCGCAAAGAGTGCAATTGTTACATTCAAGTAGTTGTTAAAAAGCCGAATTGGGTTCTTCGTGCGATACACGAAATTTTTTAGAAAATAATTATTATTTCCCTTACATGAATTTTAATTTATTATAAAGAACATAATTTTGCGTGGTCGAATGCGAATGTTAATAAAAATAAAGCAAGACACTATATTAGGCCACGGTCCACTATTCAATATCCTACACCGCCCTACAGTTATTCGTACAATCACTTTCAAACAGAGAGCGCTTTCGTCCACGGGCTAGAACACGTCAGTGTATCAAATTCTACTAAAATATCTCAAAAATTCCATCCTGTAGGTTGAACATTATAATAAAAACGGACAGACGGGCGGAGAAGCTTAGATCAACTCATAAAGTGATTCTGAATCGATCTATCAGAAAATGCCTCCGAATCGACCGATATAATAAAAGATGAATCTATTTCAAGTCCTTCTTTTGTATGCTGTATACATCCACACAAACTTTACATTTCCTTCTACCACAACTGGTCTAACATACAAAAATCTAATAAAAATTGTCGAAGTATGTTCCATTTCATTATAGATCTTAACAAGTTAACTCCTCAAAGAATGTCAAAATTATATATACCGCGACTTATCCTGATAACAAGCCCATGTTGGTATCTCGAAATAGTTCTAATCAGCATTTTCTGCACTTGTACAATATTTCAAACAATACTCTTTAGAAAGGGTTCTTTCCCCTAACATTGTTAGGATGGGCATAGAAATAAGTGTACTCACGTGTGTATAGAACTATGAAACTATACTTGTGCCTGCACTGCACATATATAAATTGGATTTATCTTTCCATTTCAGCTTGAACGAAAATCTATGTAGAGGATACGAATTGAATGAATTTGAATGCTGTGCGACATTTTTATAATTAATGTCACCATCTAATGCCACTATTGTTATAATTTTCGTGATGTTCAACACATAAAATGTAGACTACATAACATTTGCTATTGTAGCTTGTAGCTGGTAGCTGGTAGCTTGTAAAGTCTAGAAACGAATAGATAAAATTTGAGTTTTATACCCTGCACACCTTGTAGTACAGTAGGCATTAAGTATACGCGCACGTATATAATGCACAGAAGGATTTATTTTAAATCCGCAACTTTTATTATACCGATCGACCTTGTCTGTCCGTCTAACGAGTGTTCATATTCTCTTGTGTTTAATCTAAAGGTGCAACTTGATATTATAAAACTAAATTTTATCAAATTTGGATCAAGCAGATCTATTTTTTGGAGTCCAGTGGTCTCATGAGAAGTAAACCTTCGTGTGCCAAAAAGGTGTAATTTTTAATATTTTATGATAAAAAATTTGTCCAGAATAATTTGTAATTTGACGCAAAAATTACATGGACCAAACTTGAACAACATGCATCTATTTTTTGGGCCCCCTTTCCATATAAAGATTCTCATGAATAGTAGGCCCTTAGGCCTAATTTAATTTTAACCTTCTATGATGAACGATTTAGCATACAAATTAACCATAGGAAAATTGGATCACATAGATCTATTTTCCGGATCCGATCGTAGGTAGGTGTTCTCATGCAATGTAAGCCCTTACAAGGCAACAAAGGCTAACTTGCAGTTTCTATACCAAAACAGATGAACAATAATAAAGTACTTAATAAGTAGACTAACTTCGCTAAATATGGACCACGTCAGTTGACATTTGGGTCACCGTTCCACTCTCATGAAATGAATGTCTTTGCTTCGAAACGATGTATAATTTTCATGAAAGTGAACGAATCATTGTACTAGGCGAAGCGGTGTAGGGTATTTAAAGGTAGATCTTGCCCGACTATAATTTTTTACCTTGTTCCATATAATTTTCTTAAAACATCTATCTTAAAGTAATCCTAACGGCTTATCCACGTTAACCGAACAATTGCGCTGGTCACGACGGTTAGCCCTAAGACGAATCTTCTTATTGCTTGTTTTCCTTTGACCTTTTTCTTTGTTAAGTTTTCTAATGTGTCTAGAGCGACAATAATACTAACTTCATCTTTCCTTTATTATTGTTTTCTTTACAGTGCATGCTGCCCTAACCTATAGTACATCGTCTTCTTCCTTCATTAATACGCCTGCCACGCTACTATTTACCACATATCATGACATACAGGTGGCGAATATTACAAAACCAACCGGAGGTCCTCAAATTGAGGTGCTCGTTAAAGATCTCACCGAAACCATGGCCATTGACTTCTATTATGCCAAAAATTTGGTATGTTGGACGGATTGTGGTCGTGAAATTATAGAATGCGTTAACGTCAATACGACGGGGCCGATTTTGAAGGCGCCCAAACAAACTGTGATATCATCAGGCTTAGATAAGCCTGAGGGTTTAGTGATAGATTGGTTTACGGACAAAATCTATTGGACTGATGGCGAGAAAAATCGCATAGAAGTAGCTACGCTGAACGGTAAATATAAAAAAGTTTTATTTTGGACAGATTTGGATCAGCCTAGAGCCATTGCTTTAGTGCCATCCAAGCGATTTTTAATTTGGACCGATTGGGGTGAATACCCGAAAATAGAGCGTGCGAGTATGGACGGTGATCCTTCGACACGCATAACTTTAGTCAAGGACGACGTTTTTTGGCCGAATGGTCTAACTGTGGATTTGAAAAATGATTTAATTTATTGGACTGATGGTCATTTGAGATTTATCGATGTGATGAATTTAGATGGCAGCAATCGCCGCGCGGTAGTGAAAAATCTTAAATATCCTTACAGCGTAACGTTTTTTGAGAGTCGTTTATATTGGACGGATTGGTCACAAGGCTCATTAAATGCTTTTGATTTAAAAACGAGGGAAATGAAAGAACTCATAGATACACCGGAGGCTCCAAACTCGGTAAGAACGTGGGATCCTTCCCTGCAGCCCTATGAAGACAATCCCTGTGCTCATAACAATGGCAATTGTTCCCATTTGTGCCTCCTAGCTACAAACAGTCAAGGATACAGCTGTGCCTGTCCTACAGGAGTTAAACTGATTTCTTCGAATACTTGCGCAAACGGTTCCCAGGAGATGTTATTTATTGTGCAAAAAGGAGAAATCAGTAAGATATCATTAGATTCACCTGATTTTACCATCTTTCCGCTACCAATGGGAAGAGTTAGATATGCCATTGCTATTGATTATGACCCCGTAGAGGAATATATCTATTGGTCTGACGTGGAAGCGTTTGCAATTAAAAAAGCCCATCCTGATGGTACAGGCTTGACGGATTTTGTCACCTCTGAAGTGAAACACGCTGATGGCTTGGCCGTTGATTGGTTAGCTCGAAATTTATACTGGACTGACACAGATACAGATCGTATAGAAGTAAGTCGCCTTGATGGCTCAGCCCGCAAGGTATTGATTTATGAGCATCTAGAAGAACCTAGAGCTATTGCTTTAGCTCCAACATTAGGTTGGATGTTTTGGAGCGACTGGAATGAAAAGAAACCTAAAGTGGAGCGTGCATCTTTAGACGGATCGGAACGTGTTGTGCTAGTATCGGAAGATCTTTTGTGGCCCAATGGTATTGCTCTCGATATAGAAGCGAAAACTATTTACTGGTGTGATGGGAAAACTGATAAAATCGAAGCTGCTAATATGGACGGATCTGATCGCAGAGTCGTAATAAGTGATAACCTAAAACATCTTTTCGGCTTAAGTCTGCTTGACGATTATCTCTATTGGACCGATTGGCAAAGACGTTCAATAGATCGCGCTCATAAGATAACTGGCAGCAATCGTACGGTGGTTGTCGACCAGTATCCTGATTTGATGGGCTTGAAAGTAACACGTTTGCGAGAAGTGAAAGGCACCAACGCTTGTGCCATACGCAATGGGGGCTGTTCTCATCTGTGTTTAAATCGTCCTAGTGATTACGTATGTCGTTGTTCCATCGAATACGAGTTAGCTAACGATAAGAAAACGTGTGTTATACCTGACGCCTATCTTCTTTTCTCAAAGCAAGAGTATATCGGCCGCATTTCAATCGAAAACAATGAAGGCAACCATAACGACGAAAAGATACCATTTAAAGATGTGCGGTATGCTCATGCATTAGACGTAGATGTAACCGATAAAAGACTTTATTGGACCGATCAAAAATCCAAGTGTATATTTCGAGCCTTTCTTAATGGTTCCTACGTGCAGCGTATTGTAGATGCCGGTATTATTAGACCCGAGGGTATAGCAGTAGATTGGCTGGGGCACAATATTTATTGGACTGATTCTGAAGCACGCCGAATAGAAGTTGCCAGATTTGATGGAAGTAGTCGTAGAGTCTTAATATGGAAAGGTGTTGAAGAGCCACGCTCTTTAGTTCTAGAGCCACGAAAAGGTTACATGTATTGGACAGAGTCCCCGTCCGACTCTATTAGACGAGCCGCCATGGATGGTTCTGAATTACAAACAATCATTTCCCAAGCTAATCATGCGACTGGCTTGACTTTGGATCCCGAAACTAGACGATTATATTGGGCTACACAATCCCGTCCCACTAAAATCGAATCAGCTGATTGGGACGGTAAGAAACGTCAGGTTTTAGTAAGCACCGATGTTGATGAACCCTACGCAGTTTCGTTATATCAAGACTATGTTTATTGGAGTGACTGGAATACCGGAGACATTGAAAGAGTCCATAAACTAAGTGGACAGAACAGAAGCCTGGTGCATAGTGGAATGACTTATATTAGCTCGTTGTTAGTGTATTATAATCAAAGACAAGCAGGTTCGAATCCTTGTAAAGTGAACAATGGGGGATGTTCTCACCTGTGTCTAGCTCTGCCAAACAGAAGAGGAATGATTTGTGCTTGTCCTACTCACTTTATATTAGCTAAAGATAACGTATCATGTATACCGCCTAAAAATTACATCATATTCAGTCAACGTAATAGTTTTGGACGCCTACTGCCCAACACCACTGACTGTCCCAATGTCCCGTTACCGGTAATGGGAAAAAATATAAGAGCGGTGGAATATGATCCCATAACACATTTTGTTTATTGGGTATGTATGGACAAATAACATAAAGAGAAAATGCCATCCTTTAAAGAAAATATTGAATTTTTCTGTATAGGTGGAAGGCCGAAGCCATAGTATTAAACGGTCCTTGATAAATGGCACCAGGCCTTTAGTTCTGGTCGGTTCTGGCTCACAACCTTTTGATATAGCTATAGATGTTATAGGTCGCCTGTTATTTTGGACCTGCTCTCATTCGAACAGCATTAACATTACAAGGTAGGTGGAAGTTGAGTACCATTAATATAGTGTAATAAAAACTTATTTATGGTTTTAGTTTTAACGGTGACTCCGTCGGCGTTATTGACAGTGGAGATTCCGAAAAACCGCGCAATATAGCCGTTCACTCGATGAAGCGTTTACTTTTCTGGACTGATGTTGGTAGCCAGCAGGCAATTGTGAGGGCTCGTGTCGATGGAGCCGAACGTGTTGTATTGGCTTTCAAATTAGAAGGTGTCACCGCGTTGGCTGTGGACCAACAAAGTGATATGATTTATTACGCTCACGGCAAACGCATCGATTCTATGGATATAAATGGCAAAAACAAGTAGGTTTTGCAAAAATGATTTTTTGGACTTCAAGGATTTGAAAAATTAATTACTCTTTTTAGAAAAATCTTGGTATCTTCGCATATTTCGCAAGTCATGTCTATAGCCGCCTTGCAAGGTTTTGTTTATTGGTTGGACGATAAGACAGGCGTAGAACGCATTACAATGATAGGTGAAAGTCGTAAACCAGAAATGCAGCGTATGCCACAAATAACTGATATTGTAGCCGTTTGGACGCCAGAATCAAAACTTTTCCGTAACCACACTTGCTTACACAGTCGCACGAAATGCTCGCACATTTGTATAGCTACAGCCGAAGGTAGAACTCGAGAAATATGTTCCTGTCCTAAAAATTTAATGCTTCTCGAAGATGAACTAAACTGTGGAGCTTTGCCGGCTTGTGGACCAGATCACTTCACATGTGCGGCGCCGATGAGCGGAAACGGTGCAAATAATGATATGAATAAAGATTGTATACCTGCTTCATGGCGTTGCGATGGACAAAATGATTGCCCAGATAAATCCGATGAAGTTGGTTGTCCTTCATGTCGACCCGATCAATTTAGTTGTCAGTCGGGCGAATGCATTGATAAAACGTTAGTCTGTGATGGTACTACTAATTGTGCCAACGGTCACGATGAGGCAGATTGCTGTAAACGACCCGGGGAATTTCAGTGTCCCATTAATAAGGTGAGTTAAGTATATTTGATTGATTTTCTCGTGCTAACGGTTCTAAAACCTAGCTTTGCATATCGGCGGCTTTGCTATGCGATGGTTGGGATCACTGTGCCGATGGCGCCGATGAATCTGCTGAAATTTGTTCACAAGCCATTACTAGACGTATGGCTCCGTCCTCTGATAAAAAAGCTTTTATGATTTTGATTGTGGCCACAATGATTACTATATTTTCTATAGTGTATTTGTTGCAATTCTGTCGCACACGTATTGGCAAAAATCGCAATGAACCAAAAGACGACCAAGCCTCGGATCCCTTATCTCCTTCAACGCTCAGCAAGTCTCAAAGAGTATCAAAAATTGCTTCCGTAGCAGACGCAGTAAGAATGTCTACCTTAAACTCGCGGGCAAGCATGAGTTCTTACGATCGAAATCATATAACCGGAGCTTCTAGTTCTACTACTAATGGTTCAAGCATGGTAGCGTATCCTATCAATCCACCCCCATCGCCGGCCACTCGCTCCCGACGACCCTATCGTCATTACAAGATCATAAACCAGCCGCCGCCACCTACGCCCTGTTCGACAGACATATGCGACGAATCCGACTCAAATTATACTAGCAAATCTAATAGTAATAATAGTAACGGAGCTACCAAATTATCATCATCATCGGCGAACGCTAACTCTTGTTTACAGTATGCTTACGATAGCGAGCCTTACCCTCCACCGCCTACGCCCCGGTCACATTATCACAGTGACGTTCGAATACTACCGGAATCGTCGTGCCCGCCATCGCCTAGTTCTCGGTCTTCAACGTATTTTTCACCCCTTCCACCGCCACCATCACCCGTGCAATCACCTAGTCGTGGTTTTACGTAACATTACGAGATTTTTATGTAAATTTTTTTCTGCGAAAACGGCAGGAATCGAAAATCATATCTACGCCATAAAACGAGAGACGTTACATTTATTTTTTTTAAAGTTAGATAAGAGAAATGATACCGCAAAGGAAAGGAAAAAGTTATGCTTCCAAAATTTTCTTAAGATATATAATGTAACTACCTAATCTTTTTATGTATATAATCTATCCGAAAAATTATTTCTTTCATTTATATAATAAAAGCAATCACTATGAAAGCTTTTAATAAGGGAAGACCCAAAAAAGACACCATTTACAAATAAGACTATTGACAATTTTGAATCTTTCATTTACTATAATTTTATACAGATAACTATCTACTTGACATATCAAGGCACAACATGAATACGTTTGGAATAATCTCTTCTAAGTTCTTCTAAATACGCATACCTGGGCAATTTCAACAAAACTCGTTGAGTCGGTGGGTTCTTCTTTGAATTAAACAAGCCTTTATTTCGATAGTGCAAGTTTTTTTTTCTCAAGCACTTATACATTAAATTGGAAGAAATTTACAACAACAAAAAAAAACAAATACTATAATACTTTAACTAATTTTATATCGGATTGAAACAAGTTCCTAAAAAATACATATTCAATTTTCCACGATTGCACTCAATTCCATCTGAGGTTTGTTGAAGCAGCTCAATGTTGTTCTACTTTCTTTCAGAAAGGATTTCAATGCCAAGAGGGATAGGAATACATCCTTATAAATTAGTCATCAATCATGCATATAGCCTCATTGGTTTGTTGGACATTTGTTCCAAAACCCTTAGCTATATTTGAACAACTAGCACACTTAGCAATGATTGCACTTGGAAAAATGGAGAGGCACTTCTCTCACATTTACGATTTCCATTTGAAAACATTAAAACTGACTCGGTTCACATTGAATGAAGTGAATTAATTCATGTAAGTGGCATTCTTAGACCGATCTGAAATTTCCTATAAGTGGTAACTGAAACTTCAAAAATACACTGGAACGTTCCTTTACCGATTTATTGTGATCACTTCATGAATGATGGGACAAAATAAGCTTCGTCTCTTTAAGTGACAATTTCTCGCATAGACAAAACGTGAATTATAATTTTTTAAATACATTTTTTTTGCATAAGACATAATGGTTCGAATTTGTCAATAGTCATTTCGATTACAAATTTTTTATGAAATTTTCAAATTTCAAGTTTTCTAATTTCTTCAGTCTTCCTCTGATTCGATCTATTTACTCGGATTAAATTTCGCCTTAAAAGTAGTTTTTTAAATATGAACAACGAATTGAAATCCGTTTTTGTTTTTTTTTTTTTTTTTGATTTGAGTTCGTCGTTCAAATCGACCATTAAAATTCAGAACATAATGATTTACAAAAAACTAACTAAAAAATTTTGGTTTTAAAATATTACAAAAAAAAAAGAAAATAAATAAATAAATAAATAAAACATAAGGAACAAGTGCTCACTATTAAAAAAAAGGAAGAGAACAAAAAAATATCTTTGAAAATAGTTCAAATAATTTATTAACGTGCCAAATTGTATGTAAAACCATTTAATTCTTAAAACTTAATATAAAAAAATAAAAGAAAAAAAAGTTTTCTTTTCTTACTTACCTCCCCTCTTCGTTTGCATTTCGTTTTGGCAAAGATCCAAACTATTTTCATAATAATTGTAAATAGTTTCCTACACATTCAGCATATTTAAGGTCATTTATTATTTAATGAATTTCATCATTTAATATTTTAAAATGGAAAAAAACCATTAATTAAATAGTTTGAATGTTTAAATATAAAAAGATTTTAATATATAAAAAACTTTGTTTAAAAACAAAACGCCAAAAAGTGCCTCAACAATTTATGTGTTAATTTAAACATTTTATTAATTTAATATTTAAAAAAATATATATGTATTTCATAATACATACACATTTTTATTCACTAAAGTTTCTAAGCGAGAAGAACAAAAATAAGAAGAAGAAAAAGAAGAAGAAACAAATCAAACAATTTTTTCTTTTTAAAGCTATGTTTTCAATTTTATTCTGAGTTATTGTTAAGTGTTGTTAATATAGTTAATCATACATAGTGCAAAGTATAATTTAACCAACTAAAACACAATTTTATTAATAATAACAAATAAAAGAATGAATATTATAATAAATAAATTTTTATTAAAAATAAAAAATAATCCATATTTTATGGGACTTGAATCAAAAGTAATTGCATTTGACAAAAATCCAACTCATGGTATGGTAATGGAGGCTTCAACTTAATAAGTCTGCCATATCATCCTTGTGTAGGAGCCATGCTGATCATCCAGGTCGCGATACGATTTTCTCGCACAATTAATACAAATAATGGGCCCGACAACTCTGTTTATTTAGGACGAATGCAGATAAATTTTGTTTAATCACGACATAGTATGACGTTGAACGCTTGGAAACCATCGAAATTTTTAATCAAAACATGCGGGAATCTCAAGGAATTTTGTCAGACTGAACCGAAGAAACGTATTTTGAGGTTTTGAACTGTGTCGAATACGAAAAGATTCGCCAACACTGGATGAAATACACTCAGATATTATACTCATACAGATGTTTTCTTCGGATTGTGCGATCAAAGAACAATTTAAGCAATTTGACCAAACTAAATATGTTTTTAGTACACAAACAAACGTTTTGATATACCTGCCACCGAGGGATGGCAGTATACTTATTTTGTCATAACGTTTGCAACATTCAAAACAAAGCTCCAGAGCCACTATAAAGTATATATATCCTAGATCTCAACCGATTATCACATGTCCGTCCCTCTGTGTGGTATGTGTTCTTGATATCTTGCTCGCCGTAAAAATGAAGATATTAATTTCACATTAGGTAGAAACATTGGGAGTTTCTAGACGCAGGGGCCAAACTGGTCAGCGCACAAGCCTGCAGTAAAGCGTAAACTGAACGCAAATCTGTTTTCCGAAATAAAAATTTGTGGGAGTTTGCGAAAAATAAACATCTGAAATTTTCTCGATTCACTTTACGGAAAACTTTCCTATTTATGTGCGAAAATGGAAAACATCGACCACGCCCACACAAAGATATAAGTAACTAAATTTTCTGGTTTTGCCACTTTATTGAAGATTTATTATGAAGCTTATTATTCATAACGTAAGAAATGCATTGTACATTACTTAAACCAAGATATATTATCTGCTAACAAATCGGTTAGAAGAAGATAAATTTTATCTTAATCACTTTTTAATAACCATAAATGGTAAAAATTTGGATGGTGATGAGTATACGAGATTCGTCCCCAGCCGAGTATAACTTTCTTATTTGTTTCATTACACCCCCATGCATAATAATGTATAAGATAGGAACAACAACATAAACCGCAATAAATGAACAGATATAATAACTTAATAAAGATAATATTAAGATTTTACGCCTGCCTTACATGATGCGAGTGTTGAAATGTAGACGGCAATCAGTTGTCGCTAGTAAACTACTAAACCATCAATACGTACGGAAAAAGTTCCCTACGTAATACGTTCCAATGAGTGGTGCAATTAAACCAGAATCTTTACTTCTTGAGGATAGAAAGAGCGCTAAGAAAATCAATAACGGAAAAGAACAATGGGGTAGTGGTTTGGAATTTCTTTTTTCATGTATCTCCCTGTCGGTGGTTTGGGTAACATTTGGCGTTTCCCGTATATAGCATTTCAGAATGGTGGCGGTACTTTTGTAATACCATATCTGATAGTTTTATTGATTATTGGGCGACCGATTTACTACATGGAAATATTAGTGGGTCAATTTTCAGGTAGAGGTTGCTTACAAGCCTTCAACATGGCTCCAGTACTCAAAGGTGAACAAAGAATAATTTATTTTTCTTTAGTTATTTAAATGAAATTTTATTTCAGGAGTGGCCGCTGGCCAAGTTTTAGCTACGATCGCTTCTATCACCTATTATTCGAGTGTTATGGCTTTGACCTTGAGATTTTTATTCGCTGCATTTTTCCCCGTTTTACCATGGAGTTATTGTCGTCCTGACTGGGGTTCCGAATGCTTAAATGAGAATAGTATAGAGAACAAAACCAACAAAATTTCGCCAGCTGAATTGTATTTTCAGTAAGCTTATCAAGATAGACTCGACCTTGATAGAAATCAAAATAATTACTTTATTGTTTCAGCAAAATCGTTTTACGGGAATATGATAACATTGATGAAGGCGTTGGTTTACCCAATTGGGACTTAGTTATATGTTTAGCAATATCATGGTTTATCATAGGTGCCGTACTTATAAAAGGTATCGATCAGCAGAAAGTGAGTTATTGTCATGACAAATGTTCACTTTAGAAATTGCTCTTGGGTTTAGGTATTAAAAGCTCTGGTAAAGTGGCCTATTTTTTGGGCACCTTTCCTTATATTATTCTCGTGGTGTTATTGATTAGAGCGGTAACTTTACCCGGTGCTATGCAAGGAATCAAATTCTTCTTTACACCAGTGTGGAAGAACTTGATAAACCCTATGGTAAGTAAAGCGTAGTAATAAATATTTATTAAAAAATTGTTTAAATAGATTCTGTTTCCGTAGACTGATGCAAAATTTAAAAACGTGTTTGCAAGATACGTTAAAAAAATCCTTATGAGTATTTACGAATTTTTTAATTTTAAATTAAGAACAATCTATGAAAAGCGAAATTTTTCCGGACAATTTTCGATCATAATTGTTGAAAAATTTCTACACTCAAACTTTTTATCAAATTCTAGGTTTGGTACGCTGCCGTGACTCAAGTGTTCTTTAGCTTGGCAATTTGTTTTGGCACTTTAATAACCTACGCTTCCTATAACAACTTTTCCCGTAATGTGTACAAGTAAGTTCAATGTTGGCGCTTTAAAAAATCAATCTTTTATAATTTTCTTGTCCGCATTACCGAAAGATGTGTTACCTTTGCCATTGCGATTGCAAAAGTCATAGATCACATGGAAACTATATGCATTCTAATATGTATTCCTTGCCATCGTAAAATTTAACTAAACCCTTGATCGTTACGTAACCTATACCGCTTCGCCTAGCATAATCCCAACAATTATATTGTTATACTTGTTTCTATCTGAAAGCTTACTTTCTATGAGGCACTTATGTGCAAAAGTGTCCAAAAAAGCTTATTTTAATGAATATCTTTGTACGAGGTGGGATCTGCAGAATTGGCCTACGTTGTCCGAACATAGTCCACCTAACCTTTAAGTGAAATTACTCTTGTGGCATCATTTTCATCAAAAAATATTTTAAAAACAAGTAAGAAAGTTATATTCGCCGGGGGCGAATCTCTCATACCGATCACTATGTTCTCCACATTCTACTCTCCAAGTTCTTTTATAAGATACCCATATTGTTGGTACCATTAAGCAAAGTTAATCGCGGCGTCTACCATATGCATTTTAAAATGAATTCATTTTTAGGCAGATAATGTACATTCATTTGAGGCGTTTTAAATATTCTGGCTTGTTTGCCTTATCATAAATAAGCAATAAACACTAAAAAAGTGAAAAAAAAAATTAATTTGATTATTCGTAACTTTGTGCGAACGCGGCCGATCAGTTCCATTTTTGGACCTAGAGAGTAAAGTGTCTCGTAAAGCAAATGTGGAAAGTTTCAACCTTCTAACTTTGATAATTTCCGAGTAGCGAGCAAAAATCCAATTTTTGCTAAAAAAAACGGAGCTGCGTTCAGTTTACGCTACATTGCGCGGTTCTGCTCCGACCAATTTGGTCCAACTTCAATACCAAGCTGCGTGCAGAAACTTCCAATGTTTATACTAAATTCGAAGGCAATATCTTCATTTTTGCGACGAGGAGAGTGCCAACACAACATAGACGGACAGACATGGCTAAATCAAGTCAGAATTTTACACTGATCAAGAATATATATCCTTTAAAGGGTCTCTGAAGCTTTCTTTTGGGTGTCATATACATTATGGAAAAACACAAAATGAGTATACCCCATCTTACAGTGATGGGTATAAAAAGAGACTTTTTTTCTAATATGAAACTTTGTACGGGGTGAAGTTAAAGTAATAGACCTACCTTCTTTTTTATGTCAAGCTACTATTACGGACCAATTCTCAAAAAATATCTCAAACGTTACTGTAGGTCGAACAGGAAAACAAATACATAGGAAAAAATACTTACATCAAAGCATTTGCGGATCGATCGGTACAATAAAAATTGGGCGGGCCTATTTTAAGTCCTTCCGGGTAGTAGGTATATCTGCACAAACTTAATATATCCTGCAGATATAAAAATAGCGTCAACCATCCACAATTACACTGCTATAGGCAAAAACAAAAATTTATTCAACTAAACACTTATAGACCCAGTGTGGCACAAATATTTGTCTGAGCCATCTAAAAACCCAGTGTAAAAAAATTCTATTTATGCAATCCATGTGCCTACGGTTAACAAAAAAACCTATCCTATTAAATTGGTGGATATAAAAATACGAACCAAAGCGAATAAATCTCTCTTGCCTGTTTCTTAGTGACATTGTCATTATTACCACTATGGACACGTGTTCTTCTATAATCGCTGGTAGCATTACCTTCGGAATAGTCGGACATTTATCTTATGAAACCAAAAATAGTATAGCTGATGCAGTTAAAGGCGGCGCTGGTCTTGCCTTTATAACTTACCCAGATGCTATAGCTAAATTTAAGATCCTGCCGCAGGTAAGTTAACACCTCACTAACGCATGTATTCTTATAAAGGGCAAGCAATCAAAACTACCTAAAAGGCGTTTGCCATTCTTTTCTTTTCGATGCTGTTTATTTTAGGCGTAGGCAGTACCGTTGGCATGGGTTCTTGTATAATCCGTGTAATAAAAGATCGCTTCCCCCTCATATCAAATTGGTCGTTATCTATGTCTTTATCAGTAATTGGTTTCATGTGTAGTTTAGTGTATATGACTCCTGGCGGGCAATTTATACTGAACTTGGTAGATTTTTATGGCGTATCATTTACTGCTTTAATATTGGCCATAGGTGAACTAGTAGCCGTTGGTTGGATATATGGTGAAATTTAGAGAATTAAAAAAGAGAAAGAAGGATATAAATTTTAATTATAATTTTTAGGCGTAAAAAGATTCTGCGAAGATATCAAATTCATGCTGGGCATAAATACCAGCATTTATTGGCGTTTGTGCTGGTCTTTAATATCACCAGCTCTATTGTTATCAGTACTGATTTATACTCTTTTGGATTTAAAGCCATTAACCTATAAAAATCGAGAGTACCCTCATAAGGCTCACAGTAAGTTGCAAATTTTTTTGCTTTTCACAAAGTTATTAACAAAGTTGTTTTTGAAGTTATTGGTTGGTGTTTAACAACATTAGGACTTTTGCAAATTCCTTTGTGGGCTGCCTATGAATTTTATCGTCAAGATAACAAAAGAGATTTGAAACGGGTTCGTTGATCAAACTGAAATATGTTAATAGCTTTCATGTGTATATTCGTTTTCTTTCCAAATTTTAGAAACTTTTAAATATTTTAAGACCTTCTCCATCTTGGGGCCCTTTAAATTCTCATTTGCATGAAGAGTATAAAAATCAACGTCTCGAGCTGCAGATCAACCAAGAAAAGGGCAAAAATATTTTTTATAAAATTAATGAAAACATATTTGGATGATTGTAAAAAAAATATTTTTTAATCTGTGAATTTGTCTATATTTATAGCACATTCCGTTTGATAAATACGTTTTGTAATTAAGTAGTCACGCATAAGTTTAAAAAAGGTGAACTGATTGGTTAATGTTATAAAGCTTAGAGATAATATGAAATTCCATTCAATGGCGTAACATAATAAAGAGATACCCGCTACTATTATACAAGCCTGCATCACAGTTAAAATTGCATAAATGCTGGCCGGGTTATGGAAGAGTTTCTAGAAAGTAAATTTTTGTTTTAATTTGTGTTAAAAAGAAAAAAAATTAGCAAAATAAAAACGTACGTAAAATCTTAAGTGACCCGAATTGCTAGGAAATGCCACTGTCACTGGTCCTTGGCAGCGATATAATTCTCCAGCACATTTAGTGACTGTATTATGAGGCCACAAAGTTGACTTATTCCAATTTGCTGCGGCTGCACTCACCACACAATCTGCTCCCGGTCTTAATTCCAATTTCGACCAACAACCCAAATGCAGTGCTGCCCGATGCAAAATGTCACTATATTTACTAGGGAAAGCAAACACAATGGACATTGTGAGCACGCTAAGCCACACGAATATTATATGTTGCATACACCACCATACATTGTAATGAATGGCCGTGGCAAAGAAACAAGGCAAAAATCCTGCATAATAAGCATTGAATACTGAAGTGAAAATTACTTGTTTCAAGCGATTATTGAAATCATTGCGTAGTAGTTCAATTTCATCACGTATAGCTTGCGGCTGAACAGTGCAGCAATGCAATGGTAACGCATTAAAATAAGCTCCTCTTATCTCACAAATGAAACGCAAAAATGGTTCAATTTTTAAACCAAAAATTAAATAATATACAACAAACCTAAAACCATAAGAAAAAAAGGAAGATTAAAACAAATGTGTCCTTACTTGCTGCTTGTGCTGCTGTGATCGATAACTTACAGATATATTAGCAAAAAAATGGATAAATTGTTCTGATTGTTGTACATCATCACGATGCAGAAGACCAGCATGGCTAATATAATATCTTCGATCAGGAATTTACATATACGCCATAGCCGGTGGTAATTAGTCGGTAATAGCAAATCCAAAGCCCGCATGCTTAAACAATAGATTAGTCGTCGTGAGTTCATAGCCACAATTAAAATTATTAGAAAAGGTTCTATATAATAAAAATTCTGTAAAGGAACAAGTAAAAAATACTGTAGTTCGTCAGGCTATACCACTGAGCTCATCTCCAAAGTCATCAAATATATGCAAATGAATAGAGGTTAACTGAGTGGAGCGAATCATTTTATTTTTGCTTTATCAGTGAGAGAAAAAGGGATTTGAATCGATAGAAGTACACTTTTACTAAACAACTTTCAAAAAGTGCTTCGCCAGATATGTATTAATTCAAATAAAGAAAAAATACAACCGCCTTACCCTTATTACGCTTTACAATTCCCAATATTTTTTTCGACAAAGAGCGCTATTTCCAAGATGCTGTGCAGTATTCGTACATACATACGCTTGTTCTGGGACACGAACTTTCAATAAACATATTGGAAAGTATTCTTGAAGAGAGAGGAGTGAAAATAAATTTGAGCAGGCAAGGAATTTCTTTTAAAAATATGATCATTAAAAAGCAGTAAACATATCACAATCTCAGGAATACTTTTGTTGCACTGATATCTGAGAAGAGAAAGTTTATGGACTAAAACTTAAATTGTTTACCCGACATTTCAAAGCTCAAATTACATAAGCTCTTTAAAAATTCCCTCCACTGAGCATTCATCGATAAATTTGCGGGAGAGTAAGCAGCAGACATTGAATGGATAAGTTCGTTATACTATTATATTCTCTTCACACAAATATTTGATAAAAAACTTACCAGAGTATTATTAATGTTTGAATGTGGAAGCCACCAATTTGTACGATAAATATTAATAAATTGCATAGCCGCAGCGCAAGTGGTAAAAAGGAACATCATTGATTCATTCAATAATTCAGAACTATTTGCAAACTCCGGGAAAGATATGTGCTTCGGCATAGCCATGATGCTATGTGTAGAGCTATATTCTTCCTCTTTAGAATTGTCACGCATGACGTCGCTAATACTTCACTTCAGATTTTAATCCAAAGACACTCAGATGGAATCAGATGCTCCTATTATTTTACGAAAAAAACTTCCAACTAAAGTAAAAGTAGTAAACAAAATATGCGTACATTTGCATGTTAAATGCAAAGATCTTAAATGGCAATGCTGCACAAAAAAACAGCTGACTAAATATAAACTCATACACTACTTAAGCTCCAAATGTGGATCTCATTGCATTGTTGCCTTTTTGAGACAAGTGTGACTTTTTACGCGTAAAATCCTTTCATCAAGCATTTTAATTTTATTTAAAACCGAGAGTCTATGAAGAGAATCTGAAGATGAATTCAACTTCCGCGATACAAAAAAAAAAAAAAATAATAATAATAACATTGTGTAATAATTTAATAATAATTTAGTATACTTTAAAGCAATAGTGAAAAATGAAATCTTGTTGATATCTTCTTTATAATGAAATCTTCGTCGTAATTGTCCTTCCATAAGAAAGTTTGTCACGTTAAAACCTTTCTGCAAAGAATATTTTCATTCGAAACAATAATTGTGACTTATGATCCTTTCTTTTTATATCCCGGCATCGCTTTATTTTAAGATATTTTGATAAAATTTGGAATACTGACGAGCTTTGGCACCAACCGCCCTACATGGAATGCTTTATTTAAAAAAACTAATTTATCCAAATTTTGCAACTTCGAAAATTTCAAGACAACACAAAATTGATGTGAAAAATCGGATGGGAAAGAATAGCTTTTTGCACTTACTTCCATCAACTAGTCTGCAGCCACTTCTTATACCTTTCTTCACTTTCTTCTAAACACGATCCTGTTGTATGTAAAAATGAAAATCTCTCAACGACTGGTGAGATTAAAAAAGAAAGTATCTGTATGGATAAGCGCTCCTATAAAAGCAAGTTATTATAGGGTACAAAAATTTATCACGAAATTTCGACCGGGATAATAATATGCCATAATAATTGACTGCACTTGGATTTCTGGTTCCAACCAATAAGAATTCTGAGGAACTGTAAGCCCGCATATAGCAACAACGTATGATTTTCAATTTCTTAGATTTTAGAAGAATAACGAATGTTTACCAAGAAAATACATTTTTCTAAATTGAGACCACGTCAGGTAGTGATTTACGTCTCTCTAGCATAAAGTCTTCCATGAAAATTATGCTTTTACATAGAAAAAAAGATATAAATTACGAGTACATTATCCGAAAATGAAATTCCGAAATGATGTAGGATGGTCAATTACGACTCCCTTTCTACATTGCGTCATTTTGTTATTTTATACTTTTCCATCAAAATAATATACAAAGCTGCGTGTAAAAAGAGGAACCCGTGTAATTTGCACAAGAAAATTTGTGTATATGTTTGGTTACCGACATTCAATGTTATTTAAATTCAAACGTTTCTCCATTCCAAACAAACAGAGTTGCATTTTAATAATATTTCTTAAGTGACCGGAGATAGCTTATATGAAATTAGTGGGCCAAAGTTGATTTAACAGCTGGTGTTTTTAACAGAAGGGCAAAAATGTTTTTAGTGTATATGCAAAGCGTTGAAATTGGAAACATCTGGTTGCGCCTGGAATATGAGTGAACTTACTGCAAAATTGCGCTCTATATTACAATTTTATTTCGATCAAGGCACGAATCCTGCTCAAGCTCGTGAGGAAATTTGTGCTGTCTACGGGCAAGACACACTATCAAAGGCAACAGTTAAAAATTGGTTCAGTCGCTTCCTATCTGGAAATTTTGATGTTCAAGATGCTCCCCGCAGTGGGCGACCAAGTACAGAAAAAGCGGATGACATTCTGGCAAAAATCGAACAAGATCGACATATAAGCAGCAATGACATTGCCATAGATCTAAACATTTCACATCAAACAGTGTTAAATCATTTAGAGAAGGCTGGCTACAAAAAAAAGCTCGACGTGTGGGTGGTTCGGGATTTAACAAGAAAAAATTTACTTGATCGAATATCCATATGCGAATCCTTACTGAAGCATAATGAACTTGACCCACTACTTAAACGCTTAATAACGAGCGGCGAAAAATGGATAACATTTGACAACAATCCCCGAAAAAGATCTCTGTCGAAACGAGGAAGTCAACATTGTGAGGAGAAACCCGCTGTAATGCTAAGGAAAATTTTGCTATGCGTTTGGTGGGATTGGCAGGGAATTCTGCATCACGAAATATTGCCACCAGGTAGCACAATTGATCCTGACCTGTACTGCCAACAATTAGAACGCCTGTATCTAGCAATTCAGAAGAAACGTCCAGAACTTGTCAGCAGCAAAGTAATCGCATACCAAGCTGACAACAGCAGACCTCCGCATACATCCTTAACAACTCGCCAGAAATTACGAGAATTTGGTTGGGAAGTTCTAATGCATCCTCCATATAGCCCAGACTTGGCACCGTCAGATTATCATTTATTTTGGTCCCTACAGAACTCTCTAATTGATGCTAAGTTAATTTCAAAAGAGGCCTGCGAAAATCATGTGTTACAGTTTTTTAATCAAAGACCGCAAAAATTTTATAGCGACGGGATCATGATGTTACCGGAAAAGTGGCAAAAAGTCATCGAATTGAATGGTGAATATGTAGATTCCTAATATCATATCAATGTCAATATCAATAAACGTGTTCATAAATTTGATCCCAGGCATACTTTAATACTTTTAGTTCTGTGCAAAATTTTAATAATAATTTAAAAACGTCGAATGCAATATATTAGCATCGAATCATCAAAAGCCATTATTAATGCAATCAAATATTTTAAAACGCAATAAATTATTACTATTAATAATATTTCATCAAAATTATTCGTAATATTTTCATTTAAGACAAAAATTGTCATATCATTACTTTTCTTGTTCAATAGATCTTTTAGTGAAAGTCCAGGAACTACCTTTGCTATGATCGCGTATATCTATACCATTTTGAAGTAAGCATTTACGCAAATCGTCGCATATTTCGAATAAATGGTCATTTTTATCAGCTACGGCTTTTTCACGTATCGATTTGCGGGTATTCAGGATGTCATCGAGTAAAGCATTCAAGTCGAATTGTTCGGTGGTAGTATTTAGTTCGTGCTCTTGTCCGGTGACAAAAGCAAAACCGAAAGATTGCAATATGAATGACACATAATTGCTAACAGCCGCTACAGCGTCCAAACTCGAGGCAGTTTGGACTTCCGATCCAGGTTGCGCATTGATGCATCTACTAATGCTTGATATTTGATCCATAAGTGTTGTTATAGAACGAGCTGTATTGAAATCATCCTTAATCGAACTGTCGATGTGCGATTGGGCAAACTTGAGGTTCTCGAATATGGCTGAATCATCCAGCCCTACGGCGGTCTTTTTACCAGACAAATAGGCCAAACAATCTGTTCTGAATCCTTTGAATTTATTTAAATTGCTTTTAGCCATCTCCATTAATTCGTCGCTGTAATCCATACTGTTTCGGTAATGAGAAAGTGCACAAGCCATACGAAAATCATCACCAGAGTACTTTTTTAACATGTCTTTCACGGTAATGGTGTTTTTCAATGAATTGGACATTTTTTGAGATTCGCCTTTCATACTTAGGTGACCGGTATGCAACCAATAATTAACCCATTGTTTGTTATCATGGTATACACAACTTTGACATTCTTCGTTCTCGTGATGCGGAAACCTCAAATCAATACCTCCCGCGTGTATGTGGAGATTATCCCCAAAGATCATACCAGCTAAAGTGCTGCACTCAATATGCCAAGCAGGTCGACCGTCGCCCCATGGAGAAGGAAAAGTTGGTCCCGTTTTTCGCGCCTTCCATAAAGCAAAATCCATAGGTGATTTTTTAATTCCCTTTTCTAATTGCTCTTCCGCATTTTGTTCATCTAAACTGATATTTTGGAGTTTTCCATAATTCTTTACGCTTTTTACATCCATATACACTGAATTATCATCGCCTACGTAGGCCATTCTTTTTTTTATAATGCGCTCAATATAGTTTATTATCTTTGGTATATGGTCGGTTACACGAGCCTTGACATTCGGCTCCAACACATTTAATTTTTTCAAATCTGTCCAAAATTCCGCTTCATAAAAGCGCGCTACATCACGCCAGTCTTTACCTAAGTTCTCACTCTTCGCTATGATTTTATCATCAATATCAGTGATATTCATAGCACTCACAATGTTCAAATTGAAATGATGTCTTAGAATACGCTGTAAAATGTCCAACTTCACATAGCAACTGGCATGTCCTAAATGACAGGAGTCATACACAGTCGGCCCACAAGTATACCAAGTTACAAAATATTGATTGTTCAAAATAAAAGGCACATTACGTTTCGCAACGCAATTGTAAATGCGTAAATCAGTCTCAATGCCATCTGGTTTCAGCCAATTTCGTTTAGTGGATGTTTGACGTATTAATTGAAAAAATTTTTCAGGTCTACGTAGTTGTTGTCTGCTATTTTTTTAGGAAACGAAAGAAACATTTGCGTATTATGTAATCATGAAGTAGAAAATCTGCTGGAATAATTAAGCAAATAAAATCTAGTAAATAATAAACTTACCCCACTTGTAACATCTTTATGCTTCTTGGTTAATGTAAACAAAAGAAGTGCACGGAATGCAGTTTCTATTTCACTATAAATGCACTAACACACTAAAAATAAAAGCAATTAACCGGTCAGCTGTTTTTTTTCCAATTTTGTAAGATAAAATAAACAAAAAAAAAAGCAGAGATGCCCATTAACGATTTTTTTTGACAATTTTTGTGTTGTTATTGTAAAAGTAGTATGCTGTGTATTTTATTGCTGAAAATGTATACTGTGAGTGACTGTTGTTGCAAATTCTAAATTTTGTTTACAGTTGCACCTTCTATTATTATTACGTGCACTAAAAACTTTTCAAAACGTGAGAAACTAAAATAAAAAGGCTCATGAGCAATCATACAAATGACTACGTCTATATAAAAATGATCAAGGCTGTTCCCTGTGATATCTGTGAGGAATGTAGTACTGCAGAGTCAGCTGACCATTTAATTTTTGAATGCAAAACGGCCAACATCCTTAGATGATCTTTCCTTTTATTTGCGTTATACAATAGCTTATATGAAATTTTTCGTGGTAGCAATTATACACACCTCAAACACACCTCAAAGCCTTTACCAAAACTGTTAATTTTTCTTTTTAATCCCTTTTTCTCCTACTATCTTAATTACCAGTAGATAGCCTAAACTTATAATTCTTTTTTCCGGGAGATTTATCCGAAATTGACGGAATCACATTAAATACCTGCACTGAACAAAGGCACTTTCATCTACCAAACATCTGATCCTCTGTCTTTTTGCGGAGATTCATCCAACTATTACTCTCGATATCACAACCAATGGAATTCATCAGAAAAATTTCTTAATTTCACGTTACTGGTGTATAAGCCTCAGATTCTACAGTCTTTGTCCATTTCTCTAATACAAACCAAAAAAAAATAAAAAACAAAATACACTGAAAACTTTGAGAGCAGCTGTTTTTAAGCGGGAAAATTTAGATTTGGCGCAAATGGAGGACAAAAGGGAAACGTAAGTTAGATTAATTTATATGAATGTTTATGAAATAAAATGTGAAATTGTAGATATGTACGCTCCTTGAAGGATGTGAAGAGTATAATTAAATATGCCAAATTGGATGAACGGAATTTAACTCAAGTTACTCAGGTTGTACTTAATGTGATTAAATAATATTCTAAATAATCTAAATTTCCCGAGAGTCTTAAAAAATAGGCTCTTTACTACCCTTCGGAAAGTGTGGTCAGCGATAACTTGAAACTACTCGAACTTGATGAACATATGTTGCAGCAAATCAGTTTGGGCCAAAACTTGTACTTTAAAGGAGGGCTTACTGAGAAAGTGGTTTTATGCACTGATGAGAAAACTTACGATGTTAAGGGTGCAGAGATTTCTAATAGCTTGTTACTAGTGCCAGAATTAAAATTTGGTGCCGCCACAAGTGCGTCTCCCTTAAAAAGTCCTCGCAATGCAGCAAACACTTCATTAGAAAGAAGTCTTAATGATAGCACGGAAGATGATTTGACTTTAGATCGTTCTTTGGAGCAAAAACAAATTTCAAAAACTTTCCATGAGTATTTGGAGTGCCGGGAAATACGACCACGTTTTCGTAAATTAGGAGATCTATTGCTGTTGACCCGCTATTCCGGGCCGGAAAATGAAGAATTTATTGATCGTAAATTCCTGTTTACTTTTCAACAATTACAAGATACCATACAATGCAGTCGTAAGCAGTTCATGGAGGGTTTGCAAAAATACAGGGCCATCGAATTACAAGGCCATATGCGAATATTAGAGTCTGAATATGAGTATAGAATAATTAATTTAATGGTCGGTTTAATAAATGAAAACTCTTGGGTTATCGACGAGGTGGAGAAAGAAGAAACGATAAACGCCCTAATGGGAATTGCTCCGCAAGAAATTGTAAAGGGCTTGTTCGAAATTTACACAATTCCCACAATGGGCAAAGACGAACGTTACACCTACAAAGAGGATTTGGTAGCACGTATAGTGGCGCAATTTATTTTACAACCAGGGCTCAAATTTAGAGTGGATGAATTTTTAAGCTCTTGGCAAGAGGCTTTGCCTGACGGTATGAAATGTGAGGTAATTTGATCAAAACCGTTTCATAATTCAAATATTTAGATAATTCTTTCTAGGAAAAATATTTACACGGCTTGGGTATATTTGATAAAGAAGGATCGATTGCTTTTATATGTTCGTTGAACGAAGAAAATTTACCATTGAATATACATGAACGGATGAGATTACTCTTTAAAACTAAATCAAAATGGACTTTGGACGAAATAGAGCCTTATATAGAGTAATAATATTGGTTAATAACTTTTATAAAAATATGTTAATTTTCTTA
This sequence comes from Glossina morsitans morsitans, assembly GCA_001077435.1. Taxonomy (NCBI): domain Eukaryota; kingdom Metazoa; phylum Arthropoda; class Insecta; order Diptera; family Glossinidae; genus Glossina; species Glossina morsitans. Next base: position 100,669 of record CCAG010016887.1, on the reverse strand, counting down.
TGTCTACAGATATTTCACTACCGGAGTCTTAAGTGCTTCCACTTTAATGGCCAAATATGCCAGGTCTCTAATGGAAGGTGGTACACGATACTATGTGGCCAAGCATTAGCAACGTTACTTCCTTCTATTATGCATCATTTTGGCTCTGTTTATATCTTCTATAGTATTTTGCATGACTTTTATCTCACTTGGTTCTGGGTTTTCTTCAGGAACCAAAGTCAGCCGACTAATTTGGGGCCTTGTGAATGGCTAGAAGTCTTAGGATACCTAATTAAAAAATTGCAAATTTTTTGAAATGCAAAATAAAAATTTCATTTCTGCCTTAAACATTTTACTTACCTTTTTTTTTTAAATTTAGCTAGTAGAATAGATTAGGCCTGTTACCAATAAAACCATTATATGAAGAGTGCTGAAGAGGTTCAAAAATTGCGGTACGTGTTCAACACAGCTAATTTTTATATCAAACTATTATTACGGATCAATTTTCATCATTTTGCAGTCTGCCAAAACAATCAGAAGTACGTCTACATTAAAGTAGATTTCGGTCAAATAATTCATTGGAAAATGCACTAGCTCTGTTAGATGTTGGAACACTAAGTGACTGGTGACAAATCGAAGTTCCCCACCGCTATGACCACATCGGTATGTGTGAACGAATATGGGAACGAAGAAATTCAAATTAGTTGGAAGGTATCGCAGCGAATATCCACCGCCACCAATGCGTTCTAATTGATCTTCTCTGAAAACCTGGAAAGAATTGTGGAATGCAGACGAATGCAGACCAGGCTTTAACCAGTTTCCATTGAAAGCCAAACAGGAACTGGTCAAACAAGCGAAAACATTATAGTCGCGCTAGACTGAGAGCTGGACCTATCTGAAACCCAATGATATAAGGCTGAGATCAATTCGAAAGACGTGCGCAATTGGAAGTGCGCCATGAAGACTTTGATGTTAATCGTGAATTGGGCTACAGAACGGTATATTTTCCCGTTTGGCAACACTTAGGGTGTGAATGTACAGTTCTGTCTTTGACAGACGCTGCAAAAGCGGTGTGTTCTAACACAAGATCTTCGAGGAGAGAGAAGCAACAAGAATATGTGAACATGGGCGGTTAGTTTACTTGTAGGATATTAGAATAATGATAGAAATTAATAAGCAATTTATTGCAAAAAAAATTTCATAACACATTTTAAAACTACTATTTTTTAACATAAGAAATTCCATTCGAATTTTTAATATTACCTTCAAAATAACACTATAAAAAGACGTACATAGGGGATTTTTATTGAAATACTTGGCAATCGCAGAAAACATCATATTTTTGAAGTCCCTTACGTGCTTCTCCAACTATAGACTTGCAGATCAAATAACTTGTTTTCCATTTTGAAACTTACATTAGAATCCCTATGTGCCTTCAATATGCCTCGCTAGTATTGTTTCCATGCTGCAAATTTGTGATGTTATTTAAAAATAATTTTTTAAGTACTTAAAAGCAAGGTTAGTAAAGTGCTTCAATACTACATTTTTTCCCCCATCAGAAATATTTTTAAAAAACGTTCTTTTTTAGGCAGTTCTGCTTTAAGAACTGAAATTTGAACTTTGTAAACAAAGAGTTTCTTGAATAAATGGAAAATTTTATTGTTTTCGTAATTCTTACTGTTTGCAGAGCTTCGAGGAAAATATTCATTCTCTAATAAAAAAGTAAGACACAAATTAGCGGCAATTAGTATATAATTTCGTTTGGAGAGCTCTCGAAAATTCCTTTAGCTTTCTAATTTTTGATTGAGTTCTATGACCCATTTGGCAACTTCCCCTTTTCTCAAGTCCACGTAATCGAACAAAATAACATTGACCGTTGGACGGCTATTCTCATTAAATATCCCTGGAGTTTGAGCTTCAATCCACGGGCGTAATTTTTTTTTGACTTTCTTTGCAGTTGAACGCAGCGATGAAAAAAACCTATATAAAAAAAAAATTTGGATAATATAGATGAAATCTAGATGATCATTCTTACAATATAATAGAAAATAATTAGCATAACGTTGGGGAGTGATGAGGTAATAAAACTGTGTATGCACATATACTGAAGACTAATATCTAACTCTTTTCATAAGAACACGTAAGTACTCTCGAAACAGGAGCACCAAACCTATATTTATATTAGGTGAATATCCTATTTTGTATTATTGTGTCAAATAATATAAAGACTCAAAAAAGTTTAGTGTAAGACATGTAAGTCGCAGGTATTCTTAATTATAGGTAAGTCCGGTTTTATGCTGCACATTTTGCGGTGTTGTATTTAGAATACGAAAACCAATTATTTACATATTTTAGTAGTGAACGTAAAGAAAATTTAATCGGAAAGCATAGCCTGAACGAGAAAATTAGAACATCACTTGCAGTAATCTGAAGTAAAAAGCTTTTGCCAATTTCTGGCTAATATTTTCATTTCTTATTGCTAATGGACATCAATTGTCCCCTCCCTATAGTAGAAACTTAAGCTTAAATGGGATCACATTAGTAATACTTGTATAAAACTTTACCTTACTTCTTCATTTTTACCTTTTAAAATATTTTCCAACATTTTTTTTAACGTTAAACGTATTAAACATTCGGAATGAATAATACATAAGATTTTACAGGGCCAAATCCTTCATGTAGCTTTAAAAGTGGGTTTACCTTCGAAATTTTCGAATTGCTCGTACTACTAGCATTTCCAATTATGAAAGTAAAAGTCTTCAATGGAGTGTAGAGTATTCTTAATTTGCTAACTTTATTCGCTTTAGAGCAATTTTTTCGAAAAAGAATTTTTTACCTAAGGTCGACAACATTTTTACGCCCGGCACCATTTGTGACTCTAATGTATATTGAGTTTGTACAAATGTATCTAACACCCAGATGATACACCTTTCATTATATCGATCGATCAGAATCACTTCACATATAACTCCTCATTTCGAAAAGTCGGTACATGAGTACCTGTAGGGTGTTATAAGGTATTTAATGGTGGGCCGTGCCCCATTACAGTTCTTTTAGTTCTTCTTTCAGATATGATAAAATGACTTCTTTTATTTTTTCAAAAATTATTTCAAAAAATTTTCAAGTATGTATCTCAATGTGTAGAAAATCACTTCAAGAATTAATGATATCTAATTTTGTGCTCAGAGCTTAGGCGTACGTATTCGGCGATTTGGATTATACATTTTTTTTTTCTATTAATAATTCTTGATCCGTCCCATCATTTATCATTTATTCTTCAAACATCTCTTCTTGGCATATAACTAGAATCTACTCGTTCTCTTGGCCGAATAAATCGATTAAATCTGCGCTGCAATTTTTCCATTTTTTAAGATTTTAATCCTAATTAGAAACGAAAACAAAAGGCTGCGAATAATGGTGTGGATTGAAAGGGAAAAAGGAATAAGGTACAGCAACATAAGAAACATAAGGGAGGAAACCATTATAACCGCCATACTTTTTTTTTTTTTTGGTTGATCAAAGTAAGGCCAACCGTTTTTCCTGTCTTCTTTTAGGAATGGTGCAGAATGGTTTTTTTGATATAATTATTTTTAAATTGGAAACGGTTTACCTAAATGCAATGTATCGTCCTGAAGGCGTAATTATGCATTGTGAAACGAAGCCTTGTCCAGATCGTCGCGAGTACAAATTAAATTCCAAATATTTTTCAAGTTTTTTGGTCGAGGTGACATCTGGCCAGGGCGTTGCCCAACTATTTTCTGACCAAAAGATATTGGAAATCTCTTTTGGACACTTTCTATATATTAAAATTATTTGTTTGTTGGTTTCCTTACACCTCTCAAGCGTAAAGGTATGTAATGGACCATCTTTTGGCATATAGACTCTTTCTCCAAACAAGTCGATGAGATTGCTTTGAAACTCTTTATGCTGTAAAACATTCAAATCGTAAAAATGTTGAAAATCTAAAATAACAACTTCAAGGGGATGACATTCCAAATATTTTATTAATTCGGCCAGGGGACTTTTCCATTCCATCGCTAATAATCCATGTGTGTAATAATAGTTATTATTATAAAAGGCAATCCTTAAGTCAAAATAACGGATGCCCATCTTTAGTTGCGTAGTAATATCTGTCTTTTGCGTACGTGCCCAATAAGCAATGAAGAAGCGGATTCTTTTACCGAAACGAATAATAAATTTCTCTGCGTCTGGTCCAATGTCAGAATGACCATCAATTTCATACGTCATTGTGTTGTGTGAGCCTGAAAAAATAAATAGAACCAATTTTAGTGTTCAATCGCGTTTCTTCAGCAACGGAACTTCTGAATATTGAAGGAAAGTTCACGGCTATGACTTCTACGGTATGCACTGTTACACGAGTTTTAAATAAAATATCTGTATGAACTGTTGGACATCCAAAATGAAAAATCCATTTTAATCTAGCTTCTACAAGTAAAATTACATGAGCCCTTTGCAAAGCTAATGTTCGATCCGATTATACACATTATGTAGATGTATTTGAAACTACAGCTTTTCCTTTCTAAGCATATGGACAGCGGACAGCAAAAAAAATTACATCATCACGTATATTATTTAATGACACTATTCCTCTCCAATTCGAAATGTAATCTTTACAGATCGTTGGTTTTAAGTTCATATTTAGTAAGGTTTCAATAAAGAATTTGAACATCCAAGCCATCTATGATTTACTGAGCTAAACACTTATACGTTTACTTTATTCATTTAGGAGATGTACACCCACCTGGTATTGCCAAATTTATTATCGGAATGTCTCGAAGATTACTTTGGAGATTTGTCATCCAATTTTCAGTTTGCATTTTTCAATTAAAAAATTACTTTACTACGCCGTTTAAGAAAACGCAATAACATTTATTTACTTGCACAAAAATAATCATTTGTCGACTGCAAAGCAATATGCAAATATTGAAGAGAAAATAAACTTTTCTCTTTTTGATATAAATCGAATTTGTTGTTTGGAGTTCATGTTACAATAATAATGATATTCTTCTTCTTCTTCTGTTAGTCAGCAAAGCAACAACCGAAAATTCGCTGACATGTGTAAAAAAGGCCCAATGTAAACACAGAGTTCCTTATTTGAGTCTTAGTAAAGTTGACGTTAATATTATTATTAATTTATTTTAGTATTTATTTGATTAAAGTCTTTTTAATTTTTAGTTTCTTTTAATTTTTATTAAAATATGAATATTACTCGTCCGCCACCTATGATGGAACAGAACAACGAGGTGTAAATTTCGTTCTGTAAGAAGTAATGTAGTCCATGAGTGTAAAGTGTCATATGGAGAAATTGATGAGTGGAAGAGTAAAACAGTGTAAAAAAGAGTAAAGCTTATATATCTTGATGACATAATTTCGAAAAAAGTAAAGATTGCGAAGTAAGCTGTTAAATTATGAGAACGCAAAATGTTCATTGCTTATGTCTATTCCTTTTCCTATAGAGATTGTTGCTCTCTTGTTGGTTCGGCGACAAGCTAAATAAAAGGTTAATCCTTTATGCAAGTAAAAGACTGCATGCATGTTAAAACCAAGTGTTTATTATTTCAAAGACAAATAATCTGCATGGTTTAAGATGTAGTTATGTTTACATGCAATGTCATGTATATAAGCAGGCGTTGAACCAATACGTTATATCAGTGATCAGTGCAGTAGCAATTTGTTCAGATTCAAAGAAAATATACGTACATATACATATATACATTCAAACTCTCATGGCACCAAATGCAAAAAACATATACATTCAAGTTCTCAGCACCAAATTCATTTGAAAATTTGCAGAACAAGAAATCTTTAAAAGTGGTGGCTCTGTTCACCACCCCAACGATAGCTTAAGGGCCTCCCTATCAACGACTTTGTCAGCTACGCTGAATGTGGCCAGTCGACGTATGATTCATTAGTTTTGTAATATGTACGAGCAGGCCCGTCATGATCCCAATGAATTTGGCAACGAGAATGTGAATCATTTCATTGCATGCTGCTAAAGTTAATTGAAGCGTAAGTTATTTCTTAACGAGTTGCCCGCATATTCCAAATTATTATTTGTACAAAAGCAGCCAAACACTTTGATCGTTTAATTACCGGCTCGCACCCCAAAGAACACGAATAAAATTCCATCGCTATTAGATCCATTCCGTTTAAAACCACCGCCAGCCACTATGGGTGGACGCGCGACAACTTTTCATTTGCAACCGTCTAACGACTTGACGCCAGGGCAACATTCAAAAGTTAATTTAACCTTGGGCTTACAAGAACGCGATTTGGACAGTTGTGAAGTAGTTACCAACCCTTTACACTTGCAAACTCCCGCAGAACGCGACATCATTGTAAGGAATCGCATAAGAATGTCAACTTTAGAGAGGATGAAGGCGATACAACCATCGAAGCCGATGACGAAGAGATTATTAGCGTTTCTTCCGTACAGTTTAACGACATGAATTCTTCCAGTCGGGTTTAAAGAAAGTACAAAAAGTTTTTAATTGAAAGAAAGAATAAGTTTTTAATTTTCCAAAAGATAAGTCGGTTGTGTTGACGAATGAAAATAATGACATTTTAAAAAGAATGCGATATGGACCCATAGCAAAATACGTGATAATTTTAAAGATGAGACATAAAATTTATGGCTTTTTACGCGCATTTGTATGTTTTCCCTTTTCCTTCTTTATCTACTTCATTATCCTTCTTTTGCGCAAAATTTATCAAATCTAACAAACGACTGCAGTACGCGTACTCATTGTCATACCACGCGATTAGTTTATGAAACTTATCATTCAAAGATATAGAAGCACCAGCGTCGAAAACTGAGGATATCGAATATGTATTAAAATCCGAGAACACTACCATATCTTCAGTATACCCAAGAATACCCTTCATTGGTCCATTGGCAGCTTCCTTAATTTTTTCTTTAATTGCGTCAGCATTAGCTCCGTTTTGTATACGTACTGTCAAGTCAACAACTGACACGTTGGCCGTAGGTACGCGGAAAGCCATACCTGTTAATTTGCCATTTAAATCGGGAATTACTTTACCAACAGCCTTGGCTGCGCCAGTGCTCGCTGGAATAATATTGAGTATGGCACTACGCCCACTACGCCATTGCTTTCTACCACTGTCTGTCACAGCTTGAGTAGATGTAGCAGCATGTGCGGTTGTCATTAATCCCTCCTCTATACAAAAGTTATCATGAATAACTTTTGCTAACGGAGCTAAACAGTTTGTTGTACATGAAGCACTTGAAATAACTTTCATATCTGATTTATATTTGTCTAAATTCACACCACACACGAACATCGGGGCATCTGTTGATGGATATGAAAGAACGACTTTTTTCACTGAACCATGTATATGAGCGGACGCTTTTTCAATTGTGGTGAAGGCGCCACAACAATCAACCACGCAATCAACATCTGCCCAGGGAATTTTCTTCGCATCTTTCTCTTTCGTCAATGTGATCTTCTTATTATTAACCACTAAACAATCCCTGCCACTTTCAATCTCTACATTTAAACGTCCATGTACCGAATCGTACTTCAACAAATAACCCATTTGTTCCGGGGATAACGCTGGATCATTAATCGCCAGCACTTCTGCATTTTTAAGCAGACAACGGCGATAAAATATGCGCCCTATGCGACCAAAACCATTGATACCAATTTTACTCATTTTCTTTTTAATATAAAAAAAAAACCCTTATGCGTTTCAACTGCTATTTGATGAAAAAATTGTATATAACTGCAATGTGTAAAATATAATAGTGAATAAATCAAAATTGTTACAACAAAAATTGATATGAAATTTAAGTTTTTTTATAACAAGTAAAAGTTATTAACGACAAGCGTTAAGAAAATAAAATTTCCTATGCTTAAAAGCGCAGCGAAGCGATCTCAACGTAAGGTGAATTAGAACCTTACCGTAGTAAGGCTAAAGATCGTCTCCCTGTATGGCTGGTTTGCCGCAGTATATCTACTATGCCTAAATACGTAATTTTATAATACTTCGGGGACATATGAAATGATGGATATAATATATAATTTAGTTTAGATGTATCATCATCATTAGTTGAATATCAATTAATGATTGTTCTATTAATCAAATCGTCTGTACAACTCGCTTTACAACGCATCCATCCAATGCTGTGGTCACAATGACCACTTGTACTCAATTTGCGAAGTGTGGAATGGCGAATAGAAGTGATAACATTCGGACAGACAAATAGGATATGATCAAGAGATTGTAAGACTAAGCATGTGCATAAGGGCTTATTTACTATGTTCATTTTGAATAGATGATCAAAGCAAATAATGTCACGTCTGAGTTCGCGATTGATAAACAAATGGATTTTATTTATTCGTGGAAGTAAAGAGTATAAGTGATGGCCATAAGGGGAATTATTCCATCGCTGTTGCCAAGAAAAAACTGCATGTTTTTTGTCAATTTCCGTCAGATCTGTAGTAATGAAAGCACGATCATTAAAATGAGATACAATTTTATCTACAGTTTTGTTTTCAAGAATGCCCATTTGACTGAGCACCCAGAGAAAGTGAAAACAAAATGTATCAGATTCGAGGCTATACAGTAAAAATCTGATTTCTAATATGCAAAGGCGGGTTTTATATGAGGGAAATGATTGTAAAGCTGATAAGACAGAATCACTGTCTGACACTATAAGGAATTTTTCTTGAGGCTGAATACTCGTTAAACGGATGTCTTTCAGAATCGCAAGACATTCAGCCGAAAATATGGTGCGACATGGATGATTCGAGAAGTAGGCTTCTACATTAATATCCGTAAACCAAAAGCCGCTGCCTACAATATCAATCTTAGATCCATCAGTAAAGACGAGTGAAAAATTCCTCCATATGGTATTGACCAAGTTTGAGTAGCGTTGGAGTGCCTGTGCCGAATTAACTGTGGATTTTCTCACTGGTAAGAATTTAATTATTGGCCGCACAAAGAGCGTCTTGATCAAGACCTTTGATATCTATCATAAAATTATCCAGACTGAGTGTTTATTAAATTCTAGCAGCAAAGAATCACACAGTATGGAAAATTCCAAAGGCAGCGGCAAATACAACAGGAATCACAATTTTTAATCAGATTCCAAAACAAGCCACGAAACCAATAAAAAAATATTGTAATTACAATTCTACAATTTCTTTCTTCACAGAGAAGAAATTCTATCAGACGTTTTGACATCTTCAGTTTAGAATACTACCCCTTAAGACTAAATCAAAATGGACTTTGGAGGAAATAGAACCTTATATACCTTTACGCATCTTACGTCTACAGATATTACACTACCGTATGCCAGATCTCTAATGGAAGGTGGTACACGATATTATGTATCCCAGCTAATAAATATATACTAAAGAGGTTATTAATTAAAAATGCCGAATTTTATATTTTCGTTGTTTGATTTCCTAGCGGAGCTCGTTTTCTCAAACATTAGATTCTTATTGAGCATTTTTTCTTCTTATCTTTGAAAGTCCGAGAACAAATTTTTGTTAAATTTGAAATGCCGAGAACTAATTTTTGTTAAGTTTGAAACTAAATAAAAATGGACTTTGGAGGAAATAAAGCCTTATATAGATAAGGAATAATATCGTTTAATAACTTTTACGAAACCTTTATTTTCCGCATCGTTACTTTTTCGTCTTCTTCCTTTTATTACGCATCATTTTGGCTCTCTTTATATCTTCTATGGTATCTTGCATGACTTTTATCGCACTATGTTCTGGGTTTTCTTCAGCATCCAAAGTCAGTCGACTAATTTCAGGCGCTTGTAAATGACCAGAAGCCGTAGGATATCTGTTAAAACAGTTCAAATTTGTTAAATGCAAACGAAAAATCTTGTGTTTGCCTTACTTAAAACTAAAATTCTTGGGAAATATCATCTTAGACAATAAAGTTTTTAGTTGCGAACGAGCATTTAATAGATTCATACGATTACGTCTGCGCTCAATTATGAATGCATCTTCATCTTGATCGCTGCCGCTAAACAAGAAATCATTTCACCATAAAAGAATAAGTATTAAGAAAAAACAGAAAACTAACCACTCATCATTATAACCATCGATGACTATATCCATTTCTTCAGCGTGTTTTTTCATCCAGCCCATTTCGGTTTGAACGCGTTTTAATTTTAATTCTTCCTTATCAACTTCCCTAGCTAAATCCACACGATCCTTTACAGCCTTAAGGTAATGCTCAGAAATCGGAAATAGTGGTAAGTTTTCAGCTAAAATAAGATTGTGTTTAAAAATTTAAGGAAAACGTTTGCTTTCCAGTGAAAGAATTTACTTTTTTTCAATGTTTTGCATAATTTTACATAGTTTTTGACTTCACCGGGCTCCATAATGATAATAGTTATTCCATTCTTATTAGCTCTAGCTGTGCGACCTGAGCGATGTACATAATTTTCGCTGGTGCGTGGTACCTATTTAACGAAAATAATTGAATTAATATTTATTTTTTCGATTTTCGTTAATTTACTTGGTAATGGATAACATGTTCTACATTAGGTATATCCAAACCACGGGCGGCCACGTCGGTGGCTATTAGCAGTCCGCAGGGCTGTTTGCAAAATTTTTCCATATTTTTTAAGCGTTGCTTCTGAGCCATATTAGCATGTAAAGGTAAAGGTTGAGTATCCAAAATACCAAACAAGGTAGTTAAGCGTTTCACACAATCTATGGAATTACAAAACACAATAGTCCGTCCAGGATGGCGTTGCACGAAATAATACAAATAGTAGTCCTTGGATTCCATAGGACACACCAAACGACATTCGGTTATATTTTGAGCAAGTTCTTGGATGTAAAAGAAAATTGGACCATAAGGAAATATATTTCAATTATTCGTATTTCCAACCTACGTTGAGTTCGCGTTATGTCCACGATTTTGGGTTGCGATATACCCAGTTCGTCTATTAAACTTTGCAATTTCATTTCCGGGGTCTGCGTAATAAAGCGTGGCCGTTTTCCATGATTCCTTCCTAAACATACAAAGAAAAATTAGATATAAAAAAAAAACTTTTATGGCTACCACCGCAATCCAACAATTTTCCATAGATTTGCCTTTTTACTTCTAATTTGCAGAAATAAGCTTCGGAGATCCCTAAAGTACAACTAATCTTGAAAAAGGCAAGAAACCATGATTCAGTTTTTGACGTGGTTTGAACTATGCGTCGTTAGTTGGCAAAGATGGAATACGTTTTGAAACGTAGATACACATGTTTAGTTTCATTACCTATCGCTGTAGATATTTGGGAAGTCTGTGCAAAAATCGCGATCAGCATTTGTCAGGTGGCATGTCTACTGTAAATAATATTTTTTGTCCTTTCTTGGATTGAGGTGATTGTTGTTTATGTAAACTTCTTACTTCTTGATCTTAAATAACTTACTTTGCATATGTTCGGGCAAATCATGAACTAAAGTTAACGTAGCAGAAAATACGAAATTTTGTCTGGCTTGTTTCTTCTGGTCATCGTTATTTATGATATTTAAAATGTTCCTCAATTCTTCGAAGTGACCCTTCTCAACCATTCGATCCGTTTCATCAATTACGAGGAAACTAATTTCGTCCAATTTACGTAAGTGTTTCTGATCTTGTTGAAATAGTTCCCAGAAACGGCCAGGCGTAGCCACTATTATCTCAGGACCTTTATTCAATAAACGTTCTTGCTTATCTATGGATAAACCACCAAAAATTGCTGCTACTTTTATATCCGTATACTTAGCAGCTGCCATTATATGATTTTTAATTTGCACGGCCAACTCTCTGGTCGGCGTTAATATTAAAGCATACAAAGGTTTTGAATCATCGATGTCACTAGTATCGTTATCACTTAGATCGCTGTCATTCGCATTAGGAATATTTTCTGAAAACAATCCGTTCACTTCCCTCTTTTTAAATTTGTTTTTATGTTCTCCCTTGTGCAAAGGTTTCCTAATCCCCGTTGACATATTTTTTTCTTTCAATTCCATTATACCGGTCAGTACAGGTATTCCAAAAGCTAACGTTTTGCCGCTACCAGTTTCAGCAGCTCCTAGAATATCTTTTTTTCCTAAAATAGCAGCAGGCAAAGTCAAGCTTTGTATTTCCGTCGGTGATTTAAAGCCATTCTCGGCTAAAGCTTTCAATATGACATCTGGCACGCCCATACCGTTCCATCCCTATGACAGGCATATTATAAATTTGGAATTTGTAATATAACGGTAAGAACTTACCTCCAAATCATCTATACCATGTGAATTATCTATGTCTGAACACTCCTCTGCTTCCGTTACTTTTTGCTCTACATTTTCTTCAATGTAATTTGGCGGAGGTCTTATGAATTTAAAACGTTCTTCTGATTGACGATGTTCCGCATTTTGGTTGCGTTGCCGTTTACGTTGTTCCTTTTTGATTAAGCGTTTGTCTAATTTCTTAACAATCCGCTCTTGAAATATTTGCTTCTTGTTCTTTTTGATTGGAGGTCCAAATTGACTTTCTTCATCTTCACTCTCAGAAACCGTAATATCTTCGTTAGATTCAATGGAGGGTATTTCTGGTTTTTTGCTTTTCGCACGATCACATTTTTTTACAAAGTTCCCCTTAAAGATAACAATGAATAGCTTTTTAATTTATTAAATGCCGCAACAAAATACTCTTTTTACCTGCTTTGTTTCTATCAACGTCGAATCATAATTTTTCAGAACTTCCAAACCTATAAGGCCTTCCAGTCCTACATTTTCTTCAGACATAACATTGCCTTTAATTTTAACCTTAACCCACTTAGATTTTCCAAGCCCTTCATTAATTACTTTTGGCATGTTGGGTGTTTTCGGTGTTTTTAGTTTATTTTTTAACATACTTTGCACGTGCTATTGTTGCTTCTTTTTATTTATTTTTTTTTTTTTTTGTTAACGGCGGTGTAAGCAAGTAACAGCTGACTTTTGACATTAGCGGACCAACAAACATAATATAAACAATTCGAAAATAATGAGTTTAAGCAAATTTAGGAATTTCTTGAGTATTGCGCATATGGGGCCTAACACGATGACGCGTTATTCCCATTTTTGGTTTGAGACTTTGCCGCCTTTTTACAGAACTTTATGAGAACTGACAAATTATGTGGTTTTGCAAATGCATATGCGAATAATAAAAAAAAAAAGAAAGCCGTGCACAATGATATGCTGTCTTATTTAAAATGCTCTCTGCCCTTGCCGCCTAATGAGTACATGCTATTAATGACGTGACGGTTCCATAAGTGCAGAAGTAGGGTTCATAGTGTTAAAAAGCATACAACCGGCTTTACTTTAATAAGAAGCTGCCAGTGATAAACACAAATCGGACAACTTATGCCTTTTTATTGTCACTGGCAAACCCTTTCTACACTTTACCAGCACCTATAATCTCTATCAATGCACGCGCAATATCGCCTATCTCTTCTTCTTCTTCATCGGCGCTGATGATTTTTGGATTTGCTTTGCCGTCACCGTCTACCCCTAATTCTCCCCTCGCTGGTACTGTCTGCGCCCTTGTATGCTTGAGCAGCACCATGTATAACTTGCGCCGCTGCTTTACTGACGCCGACTGCCCCTATCCGTGCCATGCCGACACTATTAACTTTCGCATGGCCATCGGTTCTGGCCGTGCGCTATGGAGATCATCTTCCTCCGCGCCACTATCGCCTCTTACCGCGCTTTGCTGGGATCGTCTATCTTTCGTACAGCTGTGGCTTCTATGTCCGCTTTACAGTTAACTTCTACCGCTCCCCCGCTTGCGACATCATCTACCGTTTTGTCGGCACCGGTGACTAGAACATTAGTAACAAGTTTCGTCTTTCCTCCCAATCTACGTTCACCAAAAATGTGAGATTTCGATAGGTTATTAACCTTTAAGAAATATTTCCTAATAGAGGTATGTTTAATATTAGAAAACTGCAACAAAAAGTATTATAAAATACGAATGATGTTCTGCATCATAAAAATAAAATAGACAAACTAATCAAAGAATTATATAAGAAAAAATATAAAAAAAAAACTTATTGTCTGTGGTTTATTGCGTTTCTCTTGAAGGAATTTTGCAAAGAGAAATGTCATTTCCTGATTTACTAAATTGAGGACCATCTGAAGGTCGCGCAATAATCAAGAAGATGCTTTGTTGCTTTCATATTCTGCTCAAACTTGCCATACCTTGCCTTAAATATATGTCGGCTTGTAAGCAATTGAAATTATGCCACTTCAATACATACATACACAAGAAAATATTATGAAACTATGTCACTTAAATACATTCATACAGCAAAAATATTATGAAATTATGCCACTTAAATACGTACATACATACTGAATGAAATTTTCCGTTTTCCTTCGTGCGTTTCCACATTGAACTCATGAGAATATGTTTTTTCCTTAATTTCAAAAATTAATAAAATGGATTTAATATATATAATATATTCATTGATAGTAGCGCGTAGATGTGAATATTTCTTTCATATTTTTTAATCAAATATTGAATTGAACTCATAAGTGGAAATGCACGACTTCATTATCATACTTAGTTCTTTGGGTTTAAGGGTTTGGGTTTAATGGTCTAATTTGGTCAAAACCGCATAAGAGTTTGCCTCTTTGGTGTGTGTTTGACGTGATTGGTATAAAAGATTCAAAGAATCCCGCAAAATACCTTCCTTCCTTCATCAAACCGGGTTATTTTTCGAAATTTTTATAATTTTTATTTTTTGTATTAAATATATTTTTCATTACATTTTAATACATTCATACTTTTCGTTACATTTTAACATTTGCTTTACAACTAATTAAGCGAGAATTCCGGAGATATGTGTATATGTATATATATGTATAGAGTTTAGACAAGTTTCTAGGCTAAGCCCATCTTCTTTTTTAAAGATTCGGGCATTTCTGGTGGTGGTGGTCGCGGCATACGCAAATATACTTTAACAGCATCATAGATAAACCATTGAGCAGCAGTTAAGGTACCAATCATTACGATCCTAGGCAGTAAACCAGCCCACATACCTTAAAGATAAGTTAGACATTTATTAGAATTGTTATATGTTACATATATTCATAAAACTTCAACTATCAACTTACCAACTAAGCCCAATTTTTTGGCCACATCAAAGGCCGAGGCTCCTTTTTCTTGATTCAATTTTGATACTACAGTATCGGCAGGATGTGAGACAATAGCGCAAAATACACCGGCTATATAACCGGCAGCAAACGTAACTACCAACTGCTCACCTTTGGTACAGTCTGCACGTGGCTTAGGCACAACATATCTAACAACAACAACAACAACTTTAATTGAAGTTTATACCGTATTTAAATTGCTTGTTATGAAACTTACTTGTATAACAATTCTAAAGTTCTTTCGAAGCAAGCGAACTTCATCATTGTGTAGGGTATTTGACGCATCCATAACGGCACCAAACCCTTGTAGAAGGCAGAAATACCTTCTTGCGATGCCATTTTTGGCAAAGCTTCTCTCAGTGTGTTGGCGAAACCAGGTGTGGTTTGAATTTTCACTTTAGCCGCTTCCATCGGTGACAAAGCGATATCGGCAAAGAATTCAGCCGAAGCAGAGGATACCAAATATAAAGTTGTCCTATATAGATAGGAGTTTTCCTCACCAATTAGATTGGAATAGAAAACTTTGAATACTTCGTAGAGACCAAATTTGAATAGGCCTTGCATTGAATAGCCGATACAAGTTGGAGCCCAACCCCTGAATAAGCCTCTACTACCATCTTCTTGTAGGGTTACACGGAAACCGTTTGCTACACTTTTATATTTTGCGGCATCGACTTGCAAACGGCACTTGACCAAATCCAATGGAGTCACCATAGTATGGGTAGAGCCACAAGAAATAATACCACCCAGACCGCACAGCATGAAAAACTTATTTGAACCGAATTCACAGGAATCTGAAAAATCAAGAAAGAAAAGAACTTATCTTGAACACGGACAACTTATCGACTAAAGTCTATAAAAATTATATTATAATTCTTCTCGAGCTATTTGCTTAATCGTAATTGTTTCCGCGGAACTTTTTTCATTTCACGTATATGTATCAAATTCTAAATCGGCATATAATGCATTATAGATACTATTTGGAAGATTTTTTAGTTCGTATTTCTTGATCTATTGCAAGCCCATGTTGACGGACAAATCGCATCCATTGAAAAATTAGAAATGGGAAAATAATCTATTGCCTGAATATTAAAGTCCGAGCAGTACATTATAGACTGATGGACGGACCGACATATGTGTGTAGCGAAAGTGACTCGAAATCTTCTAAATTTGATTAGGAACGTATTTATATTAGAAACGAGAGACAATACACTGACAGCGAACATGATAAATAATAATTAAATCGAAAACTCATTGAGAACTTACCACCTGTGTTGGCGGCGGCTGCTGCTTGTATTACATGGGTGTTGGTTAGAGCTACATCTTGTGGAGCTTCTTCGCAGTGCACCGTACTAAAGCCCTTCTTAAAAGGCGAATTTTGAGATGCCTCTATTAGCGAGGAAAAAAGCATAGTGTTGAGTTTTTAGAACTGGAAAAGGCAAAGAAATGAAAAAAGTGACTCGTTTATTAAATATATTATAATGGATAATAATTATTATTTTATAGTAATTATAATTATAATATCTATAATTAAAACAATATCTGTAATAATTATAATTAAAAGGATTTTGTGATTGTTACTATTTATCTACTTTATCTTTCACTGCGATGAGCAACAATCAACCAATGACTATGCAACCAGGAAAATCTTTCGCATAAGATTTTTCAAATGCTTTTATCATATATTCAAGGATTAAATGTCTTATCGTTAATGTTGTATCATTATATGGGATTTAATACTAAATGATCTAAAAAGTACTGTGTAGTACTAAAGTACTAAAAAGTACTAAGTATCGTTAATGTTATATCATTATATGGAATTTATTATTAAATGATCTAAAAAGTATTAAGCTTTTAGGAGATTAAAACTTATAAATATTATCACATGCTCGCTTATCGAGACAGATATTTGGAATTAAATAATGTTTTCTATTATTAGGCTCAAAACCTTATCAGATTTTATAGATTGTATCCAGATGTGTTAAATAAAAACACTTCTTTTATCAAGTCAAGAAAGCAGATTATAAGATATTTTGTCATTTTGATAATAAGAATTAAAAAAAAAAATTTTAATTACTGGCCGCGGTTATGACCCTTTCTCCGGTAAATAAATAGTCATTTTCATCCCTAACTGTAACTTCAGTGAAAAATAAAAATAAATGTGGTTTTCAAAAATGCTTAAGAAAATAGTTTCAACACAATAAAAGTCAATTACTACGAGATCTTTCGAATCCAAATGAAAAGAATTTTGTTTGCAGTGAAAAAGAAATCTTTTGAATTTAAATAAAAATCCTTGTAAATTTTGAGGCATTTTTCGGCGAAAGGATGTCTTAATTAAAAAAAATCCGCCTGAGTGGTCGAGTAGGCAAGAGTCTCGACTAGTAATTCAATGGTCGTGGGTTAAAATCTCAAGTGCGGTAGAGTTTTTAATAATAACAATAATAATATTAATAATAATAATATTAATAAAAATAAAGCCGCAGGCCTTAAATGCTAGTGCTTTAAAACTTTAGTCTTAGAATTTATTCTCTGTCTAAATTTATATAATAATAATAATAATTAACGAAAGGTGAGGCCATTTTATTGAGAAGCTGATTATTTTTCTTCTTAACATAAGCGTTGAGAACTATTTTGTAATATAAAAAAAAAGGCGGTTAAGCGTCAAGTTTGCGGTCTTCTCGGCTAAACAAGTGGAAATTCTTTTTAATAATCGTTGAGCCAAAATGTTCGTTCGAACGAGAAATTAGATAAATTGTGTTATGAATAAAGTTTATTTCAAAAATTTTAACAATTGGCCATCTTTCTGACGGGAATAAATAAATTTTTTATTTATGATACCGTTTTTCATTAATTTTAATCTAAATACATTATTAAAAGGAATTTTTGAATATTTTAATATGAAGCACTGTTCTTATAGCATTTTGAATAAGAAATTTACTATTATTATTATTATACATATTGAATACAATTTTGTTTTATTTTTTAAGTATAAACAATAAAATTTGTATTCTCGGCAATTTTCGTTAATAGTTTTCCAACATCCAAAACACTTTAGGTCAATAGATTTTGGCCTTCTTCATGTTTCTTTGATAAAACTCAATGACGTATTTTTTTTTATTTAAGATGTATAGATATAGATAAACACAAATTTTAAGGTTATTTGGTTGTTTGCTAATCTGCCACGAGAATGATGTAACTTTTTCACATTGCTTTATCTTACAATTAGCATTGCATTGAAGGTCATTAACACCGAGAGAAATGAATCGACTTAAAGTTCATTAGCAATAAATGTTAAGTTTATTGAATTAATTTTCTTTAATTGGAAAATTAATTAAATAAAATTTTCAACACTTTCCATCACTAATGCATGCGAAAATCGAATAAATTTGTTATTTGCTTGAACGCCAGCGATCACTAAAAATTCTATTGCATAACTTTTCATATCTATACGTGAAGAGCAAGTTTTCCTTCTTAATGGAAAAAATTTCAATACAAATTTACTTGAAATGTTGTTTCTTTTTTTGTTAAATTAAAAAATTTTTTTTAAATATTATTTTTACTATTTTTCTTCAGAACAACTCACTTTTACTTAACAGGAATTAAATAATAAAAATAAAAAATAATTGATTTCTTCTCGAACCAATTAAAAAGTTTCGTTTATTGAATTTTGCGTTTTCTAACCGAAACGCTCGTTAAAAACTCAACTAAAGAACTGAAATGAAATTCCGAATAAAAAGAATAGAGAACATTTTCTTAAGGCATTTCGCTGTTTTATTAAAGAGTAGCAAGTCTTTTAGTTCTCATTAGGTTCTAACGAAAGGAGAAAGCTACGTAAGTTTTAATGAGAAAAAATTTAAATTTCTTTATTTAAAAATAAATTCATTAACACATGCAGTGATTTGACGTCAAGGTCATACTGTGCACGATGAAGGAGAAGCAGAGGATTCCAAAACACAACAATTAATTATTTTTTATACTTGCATCCTTTTAAAACGATAGTGCAATTCGCATAATTCTTTATTTTATTTTTCATAATTTTATATATTTAAAAATAAAAAAAAAAAAAAGTTTGTTACAATTAGTTTTGATTTTTGCAATAATACTTCAAAAACATAAGTACATTTTACTTAAGATTATCATTACTTTAAGTGCTCTGAACACGCATACAACAATTACAATTATAATTAAAGGAAGTACTTTATCTCTTGACTTAATAGTTTTAACTAAGCAAGATGGAAATGGCAATGCTATACATACATATAAAGCGGGCGGGAGAGAGTTAACAAAATGATCCCGTTTGTCTGTATTAGTTGAACATTTATAACTTAAATATTAAAAATGCTGGCAAACGTGGAACATTACGAATATATTTCATATTTATATTTCACCCTTATAAGCAGTGGAATAGTTGGTGTATACTATATAACAAAGAAGGATTTTCATTTGCCTTTTTGCTTATACTCTTCAAAAAATGTTAAGCGCTTGGCTACGATTCGAAAGTTTCCATATGCCTGTGTACGGTCACAGGAGCCAAAATAAGATGTGTAGCCCCTGGTACATGAGCTAAATCCTCATGATCATCCATCTGTTCGTACGCACGGGCAGGTGAATGATATTTTTTCGGTGATGTTAAATTATGTTTGGAGCCTTTATTAGGCAATCCCACGTTATTGGAATGAATTTGTTGCTGCTGTTGCTGCTGTCTATTAGTAGGCGAAGATATAGAAGTTGATATTGACATTGTATCCGATTTGCTGTACCTCTTATCGTTAAGCAGTAAGGGCTCAGCTAAGGTGAAACATTGATGATCCGAAGAATCTTCATGAGGAGTCATTGTGGAATAACCGTGATCTGATTCACCGTTAGGGGGTCGTCTGTAACTGCTTCCGGTGCTCATGTGGTATGGCGATATATCGGCAGCATTTAAAAGATTTCTTTGCACATTTGCTTGATCATATCCTCCTCCTCCCGCAGTCCCTCCGCCACCACCACCGCCTGAAGATTCATCATGAGCCTGGCAGTCATCAAAATTGAAACGTGATAAAGGTAATCCGTAATTCTCTTCTTGCATTGAATCTACATAGAATTGTTCTTGTGAAGAACTGTCTATATTATGGCGATAACAATAAACGGCTAAGCCTATAACTAAACTCAAAACGACTATAGCGCCCCCTATAGGCCCGAAAGCTGAGTAGGAATTGTACTTTTGATCAGGGCTATAACCGTGGGCAGCCATTAAATCGACATCATCTAAATCACCGTAGGGCGACGTACCAGCTAAAACACCATTAAAGCAAGCAGTTTGCGTGCTGCAAAAAGCTGCTGGAAACTCGTCACCTTCCATATCTTGTTGACACCATTCACAACCCATAACCGCCAAACAATCCTTTTGATTGCCGAACACATCGCAATTGATATTTAGACAAGGCGGTAATAGCAAGTATTGATGACTACTACTAAATCCTTCTGGAATCGGATAAAACTCTTCATTGGGTGGCTCACAGTACATGAACTGCTGAGATATATTTAAGAACATTGAGTTGGGCCATAACTCATTGTCCCCATTGTCGTCATTTTCTGTTACAGTAGCCATAGGGCATTCGCAAGGACACTCACAATCCATTTGATCCATACGCTTGCAATTCAAACAAACCCGATCAATAGTGCTGCAAGGACAAAAAGCTCCTCCGTCACAAGTAGAGTTCAAAACGGCAGCAAATATATTTGTTCCCCTCAGCAAAGTGACGGCGTATTTGGTGCGTTCCCCATGAACTACATTTGTAAGTATCTCATTCAACGACGTATTGAATACATAATACCGTTGCAAGGTATGATTTTGGTAATTAGCGCAGGCCAACTTATGTACCAAAATTTTATGATTTAAAATATCATTAGCAAGATAAGATTCTTTGTGTGTTATATGCTCATAAGGACGTCTATGATTTCGGATACGAGTTCTAGGCTCCAACATAGAAGGATGGGCGATTAGATAACCTTCATTTTCAAAAAGTAAACATTTTATATTAGGTAGTTGACACAAAGGCGTTGAATCCATTATCATTTTATAGAAATAGGAATAAGTCATATCTAGGGCGACTATAGCCACGGGTTTGTCACGTTCAAGGGAATGCAATGCGTTCGATTTGCCCTCAAAAATCGTATGAGCTATTGTTACAATATAACCAGAACCTGCGGCATCTAAATATGGTTGAGTGGCTACTATTGTGCCAGGATGTTGTATAGCTTTGCGAAACCACGGACGTCTAGAAGGATCATAATTGTGGTTTAACAAACATCCGGGATAAATTTGCAAAACACCATTAACGGAAGCTATGTAGCGTCTTATAATGTATTGGCGCAAGGTACCTCTACTGTCCTGATGTCTTTTCTTTAAATATTGCATTGCTTGATGTAGTAGATTTACTTCTTGACGTATTTGCGGTTTAAGGCCAGGATTAGCCAGTAATCTCGTAACATCTTTGAGATAAGCCATAATACTCTCCACAGTACGCATTTGATTTTGGGCAGAACTCATACGATTGTTGTAGCGAAATGTGAAAGGCGACTCAAAAGCGATGGAGCTTAGGAATAAGGTTGCGCCATCTAGAAGCGGAAAGAGAATGTGAACATATTGCATATATTTTACGAAAATTGTCGTTTTTTTACCCATGGTAGCTAATTGTCGAAAATATCTGCAAAGGCTAATAGAACCACGTAAAGGTAATAAATCTAAACGATGATATATTAAGTTCATTGCGGTTATCTGCTCTTCAAGGTCATTTCTTGGCACTGAATATAAAGGTAAATTTGCGTGCTTGCTAAATTGTTTCAAAGTTAACGGCAAAGAAGCTGGTATTTGTAAGACAGGATTATAGTTAATATCCTTATTATTTTCTGATGTTATTGTCGACTTTGCCTTACGCGTTATTACCATGCACAATATATATATATTCTCTACATTCTGCCAAAAATAAATTCTTAGCATATCCAAAGATTTTTGATTCTTTGCTAAATGCACTGAGGTAATAGCCTGGCCACTTTCTTCTTGTAATAGACGTTGTCTGATTTTGAAAAAATCAGTGGAATTTTCTAAATATCCAATGTCAACTGGAAATGGGGCTTGATTTTGTGTATAGGGTTGCGCTAGGGCTGGGTGAACTAGAGTATTGCCGTTCGCTTCCAAAAGAAAAGCGTAAGCATATTCATTTTGATGATTCTGTTGCTGTTGATAACTTAAAACGTCCTCTGTTAAATCGGAGAGATAAAGATCAACGCCCACAATACCAAAAGGGGGTACGGTATGAGTTATAGAAACCAAAGAATCTGCAGATCATAGAGATAATTTTTGAAATTGATGGAATGATATATATGATTAAATATACCTTTGCATTTTTTATCAAACATTGGTGTGTGTACTTGCCGCGACTTCGCCAGAAAAGGTTCACGGAAATCTTTTGCAAACACGCCGGTGGCTACTTTTGATATCTTTTCCGATTGCCTTTTAGTCAAAGTAAAAAACTTTCCATCTAATGATAGATTCGATTTAAACCACTCACTAACTTTGATATCGTATTTAGAATAATTTTGGTTGGCTATATCGCTAAGAAATTGCTTTTCATACATAATACGTTTCTCATCTGAAAGTATTTAAAATCGTAATAAAAGTAAGAATTATTAAGAAAAATTTTAGAAGCAACAATTTACCTAAAACTACAGCACAAGCGTTAATAATAATTGGGTGCCGTAAAGCTTTCTGCCCTTTAGCAACTACTTCCAGTACATGCTTGGCATCGGAAAAGTTGTTTAATAATCCACGAGTTATGTACACAAACTCGATAGGCTGGCTTTGTAAGGAAATTAAACTCAAATTTTGAAGACGCGCTAACATTTTAAAAGCAAATTCAAAACCCAAAGAATGATTGGTGAGAGTTTTGCTTAGAGATAAGTTGTTGATAAAACTAAGAATCTCTTCTTTACGTTCTCGCGTAGCTTTATATAAGCCGTGGGCAGAATCTTGAGCAGAAGCTTCTAATAATAACATATTTTCCACCTCATCGGATACCAAAACCAAAGAAATTAAGTCATTGGAAGATAATAAATGCAAGATATTGGTTACTGCAGAAAAATAGAAGAAAAAGTTATTTCTCATTAAATAGGATAGGATCGAATAATAATAACGGATTTTTTTTTCACACACATACCGTATCGTTTTGCCAATTCCCATAATTCTGTGCTCATCCCTGATCCTACGTCTAATAATAAAAAAATATATTTATTTTCTATCGCTGCCGTGTAAAGATAGCGAAAATGCAAATCGTTATAGGATCGCAAACTGTTTTCTGTGTTACCACTTGCGTCATCACTTCGCGATAAAAAGTAGATATGTTTCAAATGATTGCCTACCATCAGTTGTTCTCCTATACTATCAGGCTTCACAATCATCATTTTTAACCCATGCAATTTCTTTCTTATGAAGGCATTCAATTCTAGCGGAGAGGTGCCGTCAATATAATTATTAAAATGCAGTTTATCAGTCTTATCGTAGTTCAATATTTGTATTTGATGTTTATTGTAATTCTCTGGAGGCAATCGAGATTCGTAACAAGTCTCAATATGTGTATTCAAATACAAAGATTTCAAATGCAAATTTAAAGGCTTTTCTTCAATATCGTTTAAACCTAAATCGAATTCGGGTTTGAAATCTTCCAATTGCGAAGATTTCCCAACTTCTTCATCCATATCATCATCGTAATCATTCGTAAATTTAATAATTTTTGTTACATTTGTTTGGAAGAATTCCCGTAGCTCACTAAGTACGTGCAAAGCTTTATTTAGCTTTTGCGATAAACGTTTTGTGAACAGTTGTAAATCTTGCTGAACCTTGTATTCCAAGTTAGATACATTTACTTTAGCTGATACGTTAGTCTTGTTGAAAATAAAATGATGGAAAGATGGTCCAGCGAAATGGAAAGAATCGAAAATTTCCTTGAAAAAGAGAAAAAAATGTATTAAAAAACAATATTAAAGCAAATTTTATTTTGTTGTCACCAATCAAAAATTACCTGCAAAGTTGCTACTCGCATTTCTATGCTGCGAATTTGTCGTAGTTTCTCATCAACATTTTTTATCAAATGGATAACATTTTGTTGATTGCTATTGTTGGAGGAATAAGTGTTGGATGGTATTTGTTGGTATGGATTTTGTTTTAAAGGTGTCATTATTTCAATATTATTGTTACTACCGTTGCTGTTTAACATAAAAGGCACTTTTTGACTATTTAGATTGCGCACAGTTTTAGTTTTAGTTAGCGTAGCCACCTTCCCATCAAACTCTTTAGTTGTAGCTTGATTGTTAGGTGTTAAAGGAACATTAGATTGTTTTACAATTATTTCACTTGCTAGGCTGTCCATTTGATGGTCTTGCAATGTGGTTGAGACGACCACAACTAGTAGAATAAACGATGTAGACGTCATACTTTTGATGGAAGAACATTAAAGGACGTATAGTGGAAATGCTATGAAATGAAAAAGAGTACTCATTAATTAAATTAATCTTTTAATAAACTCCTTTTCATATTTATTGGCTTTCTTTATTTTCCAATGTTTTCATTTTTTTTTTTTAACAGTAAATATTCAGGTCTCTCATCTTGCTTGTTTTGCATGTATTGCCACGATTTTTCACTACTCAATTTGTTACTCTTTTTTTTTTTAATTTTTTGTTTACTTATTTACAACCTTTGATGTTTTGCCGCCTTCTTCGCAAAATAAGTCACACGCACATTCATATATCAAATCTCATATATTCAACAGAAACATTTTTACAAATTAAATTTTTTATAAAATTTTTCTATACCTTAGTAATTCAACAATATAAAACGCATTATGTTCGAGTATTTCTTCAACTTTTAACAAGTTTTATTTAAAAATAATTCACTTAACAATCATTAAATCTTATAAAAATTTATGTAAGCAGAGAAAAAAAGGAGAGTACTATAAAGCGATGCGACTATGCGAGTGGTTTATCGATTGCATACATAGGTAAAGATCGTAAATAAAAAGTAGAAGAAGAGTCAATTACGATATATTAACAGAGAGGTAAATTTCTGCAGTATTTTACATAACTCTATGATTATTTTTGGTTTGATTTAAATATAATTCGGAAAACATTGATTAAAAAATTAAAAACACACATTATTTTTTAACCACACGCACTAGTTGACCTAATTCATTATACTTGTACAAGGGATCGGTAAGTTCCCCGACTTTCGTGTATTTTAATTGTGCGGTGAAATCTTGAGATTTAGCCTCATTTTCGTCTTGTGTAGTAGTATAAGACACTTGTTGTATTGTATTATCTGGATTTAGAACAAAATATTGTCCTTTCGCTATTGCTTGAGGTGAATTGACATTATTATTGTTATCTTGCAACTTGTTGTAATTTTCTAAAGCGTAATTTAAAGCCTGCAAAGCTTGTAATTTTTGCGAATCCTCTGTAATTATTTGCAACTGTTGTTGTTGCTGGGTATTATTTGTCTTCGGTACACCGTATGTTACTAAAGGTGGCGTGTGAACTTGGGGTTGGGGTTCTTCCTGAATGTTATTTAGAAATGAATTTTGTGTCTGTGTTTCTTCTTCAAATTGTTGATAATGATGTTGATAGTGCGGTTGATCTTGATAGAGATCGTTGTGGCGTTGTATGTTTATAAAAGTTGGTTGGCGTTGTTGTGGAGGTGGTAAGTAATTGCTGCGCGGTTGCTGGTGTGCAGGTAAATGATATGTTTCCCCTCCCGCATAATCTACTCGTTGCCTGGTAATCTCATAGCCAGACGGGCGTTGCGATTGATGATGGCGGCTAGGCGGCAAATAACGGCCCGGTAAAGCGAATGGACGTTGCGGACGCCAACCTGAAGCGGGATAGGGTGCTCTCCCCGGTAAAGGAGCTTCAGCCGAGCAGGTTGAAATAATTATTGACAGCAGAGGTAACTGAAAAGTTTGGTGTTAGGATTTACGTAAATTAAATAACAAAAAACCAACTTACTATTACAAACATTTTAAGCTATGGCTCGTCTGCTTAATCGGTTGAAACTGTTATAGAAGTTCTGATAACGTTTAGATTTTATATTCAAATTGTTATGTTATGGTGCGTTCTTATAAAGGTGTTTGCCAAAAATTTTTAAATCACATTCCAAACACGTTTATATTATTATTATAGTGAAACATAATGTGTGTGTAAGCTTCTGCCATTGAAAGTATTATAGAGCACGAGTTCGTTTGCTTAGTTTAAAACATTAAATTTCTCATTTTGATTATATTTCCTAACTATTAATTCACTTATTATGAAAGAGCAAACATAGAATTTTAGTTTACGATAAAAAATAAATAAAATAAAATAATATTTGGAGTCAAATATGATCTTAGCTTTCGATTTGTCATCTCAACTGGCAAGTTATAACATTGACCCAAACACACCTAAATATGTTCAAGTCATTGGTTAGTTTTTTGCAGTTGCATTTTGGCAAGCGCATATGAAAAAAAGGAATTATAAACAAATTTATCGTGTTAATGTCTATTTATAATTGTAGGTTTTTCCGAGAGTTTTTGTTTATAAAATAGAAAAAGAAAAAACGATTGCTTTTAAATTTCTGCTAATTCATAACATTATATGCATTTGCTAACAGCGAGAAAGAGTTGGAATATAATTTAATTTGTTTCTTTTCGTCGATTCACTACAGACTTATATAAAATATAATAAATGTGCTTCACGTTTGTGTAAACCGAACTTTTCAAGGGCTTACAAACATCATGCTTCACGATAAGGCAGCAAATACAAACATTTTGGCATGAGATCAGAAGCCATAAAAACGTTAACCTTTTTTATGCAGACAATAGCAACAAATGCAGGGTAATTGCTGTCAAGTATTTTAAATTGTTTTTATCTTGTCTCATTGTTTTTAACTTTTCTTTTTGTCTGCTAATGCAATAGAGTTCTGTCATTTTTCATATTTTTATTATGCAGTGGAGTCGCAGGTGTATTGGACGTTTGGAGCTTTGACCTGTATTTCTCATTATATGCATTGCCCACAATTTGCGGACAAGCTGAGCTAGTTTACAATATTCATTAAAATACTATAAATTATTATTATTATTCATTAAATTATTATTGAAAATTCATATTAGAACTTTCACCGAGGAGTGATGCTATAATAGATTTGCGATTCTTTGTGAAATACTAAGGGATAATAGTGAAATTATAAAATGTATTTATATTCTATCAAAGCAGGGCTATTATGTGATTAGGTGCTCAGTTTTAAAAACTCGCCTAGTCCAGTAGTTTAAAAACTGATCTGTTTCTGTGTGTGTAGTTAGACAAAACACTGTAACGGAAAATCTTTAGCAAAATGTAAAAAAAATGTCAATTATAAAATTTCGCTTAAAAATTGTCTTAATTCGTCACATGACGCCTCTTCAATCAATAAGAAATGTTGGAATTGTTTTACATTTTTTCAAAATGATGTGTCCCCACAATCTCTCCTAAGGCTAAGATATTTCCCTATTGACCACCTACTGGTCTATCAACGATTAAAACTCTGAACAGTTTTCGATTAAAAGTGACGTTCCCTCTCCTCAGCTCCATGCACACTATTGGACTGATCATTGAAACCTTGAAAATCGTCTTTCATTTCCTAATGGTCACGAAAGACAGGAATGAATAGAATATTGATATTTTATGCGAAAGTATAAGTGATGATGTGAACCTATCTCTTAGGTGCCCTTGGCAAAAGTTTAATGTATTGGCGACGAGTGAAGTGTCGCATGCATATAACTGCGGAAATTGAACAGTCCCGACATCAAAGCTGATGTTACTTTTCATTTTAAAATCATCCTCAGATGTGAACCTACCCCTTACGCAAAAGTTTAATGTATTTGCGACGAGTAGAGTGTCGAAGGCATATAACCGCGGAAATTGAACGGTTCCGACATCAAAGTTGATGTTAATTTTCATTTTAAAATCATCCTCACCATTGGGATCAATTTTTTGCTCGATAGCTTAGCTAGTAAGCAGTATTAGCTTTATTTGGTGTAGCCACTGACATGCGCTAAAAGCGAGTTATTGAAAACGAAGTTACAGTTAATGTTGCCCTGTAGGCATATTTTTCGGCCGAATTAGTCCATCTTTAACAACAATCTGAGCGCAAAATATTCTAATCTTCTTGCCAAATTCGAAGGCAACATCTTCATTTTTGTGGCCAGGGAAATGCTTATAACAGACATAACATGGACATTACAGTTCTGCATGCATTTTGGTTCAATTCCCCACGCGTAAACAAATTATTAAATGTGTTTGTTGCGACGGGGGTTCTTCACAGTTCCACAACGCATCTCTATCTGCCCAAAATACGGAACTTCTTTCTGGTTGTGAATCGAGGTAAGATTCGTTAGAAAGACGAATTTACAAATATTTTCTTTAATGATGTTAACCTTAAGTAAAGTAAAATAAATGTTTTTGGATAATGTGAATGCTGGTCAATCTCTCCCACGGCAATGCAAGACCGCATATGTCTTCAAAGATTTACCAAAAAGAAGAATGAGGACAACTCACATGGGAAGCTTTAATGGTTTTGCCATATAGACTGAACTATGCCCTGTTTGTTGTGATCGCAGCAGCACTTCGTTAATTTTTCTTAATAAAGTGTATTTAAAATGCAAAAAATGCTGTATGTGAATTTTGGTGAAATCATGCCACGAAATTTTCTCCTTACCCAATATTAGTAAATACGCGTAAAAAAATTAAATTCGGTAGGAATCGAATTTTTTATATCGATCACTGTTATCCCAAAAAAGACAAAAAAAGTAAAAGAACAAAATTTGTAGGTGATATCTTCATTTTCGCTAACGGGAGAATGTTTACCGTAAATATTATAAAGTTGCGCAAACGGATAGATGGACAGACGAACAGGCGGACATGTTTAGTTGAATTTCAAACTTGAAACTGTATATATGGTGTTTTTGCCCATTATAAAGGTATTGAAAAAACAATTAAATTTTGGTACTCTATAATATTGGGTAGGTGTGTTACATTTTTGTACAC
This sequence comes from Glossina morsitans morsitans, assembly GCA_001077435.1. Classification (NCBI taxonomy): domain Eukaryota; kingdom Metazoa; phylum Arthropoda; class Insecta; order Diptera; family Glossinidae; genus Glossina; species Glossina morsitans. Next base: position 71,435 of record CCAG010016887.1, on the reverse strand, counting down.
AAATGCTACAGCTCGCGCTACAGAAAATGCGTTCAAATTTTTGTGCATTTATTTGCTATAGTTTATGACTAATGAGCAAATGACCAATTTTTCATTGCTTTTGATGTTGATGCTGGGGTGTCTAATGCGCGTAGCAAACGTTTTGACAATATGAATATACCCCTCGTACTTCGGTGAATGATATAAAAAATAATGGATGAGCCGTTAAATTTAAAAGGGATGGAAGCCATTTTTAACAATAAAATTAATTTTTTTTTAGCAATTATTCTATCAATAGGTTTTTGGGGTTATGAACATTGTTGAGGAAAGAGAAAAGGAATGCTTTGAAATGAAACAACTGTAAAATTAACTTTGTTTTATACAAAATATGCATTTTTTCTTTATTAGATTAATTAAATAGAAAGGAATGAATTTTTTATGAAATTTTTCTTTGAATTTGCTTCGTTTAAAAATAACTAAAATGTGTGTGTGTGTTTGTTTGTGTACGTGATTGTGCGTAGAAAATAAGTACTTAATAACAATTAAACCGTATATGTACAATAAAAAGCTTTTCTATGTGTTCCTTGATTACAAACAAAAGCTTATGGCAAGTGTTGGCGGCATTAGAACAAAGCAGGTTTAATGGGTTATAAATAAGGCTAAAAGTTATCGAAGAGAGGAGGATATTAAAAGGAAAAAACATCACTAAATAAAAAACGATATTAACGCATAACGACTGTTTGTTTTGTAGGATGTGTGTTTAACATTATACAACTAATGAGTTAATGAAATTTGTAAATCTAAAGCAAAATAAATGCAACCATTCGTTCGTCTTCGTTTAAGGATAACCGGCGAAACCCCCTTTCCCGCCTTGTCCATCAAAACCACCACCACCACCACCGCTGTAACCGCCGCCTCCGCCACTGTAACCTCCACCGCCAGGGCCTCCACCACCGCTATAACCGCCACCAGCACCTCCACCACCACTGTAACCACCACCAGCACCACCACCGCCTCCTCCGCGACCACCGCCTTCGTAACGAACCATCGGGCGATATCCATTATAATCAGCTTCATATTCGACTATTTGTTTGCGACCATCAGGTAACAGGACATAGTAACGGCCAACAGCCAAATCACCATCTCGAGATTCCATATGACCGAAATCGTTGCCTGATTCGTAATCCTGAACATCATATTTGAAGTCGTATTTGGCCGGTCCATAGTTTTCGTCGCCTCCGCCACCATAACCGCCGGAACCGCCACCACCTCTACCGCCTCCAAAACCGCCATGGCCACCACCTCCGCCGCCACTGTAGCCACCTGGACCACCTCCGCCGCCTCCACTATACCCGCCTGGACCACCTCCACCGCCACCACTATAACCACCAGGGCCGCCCCCGCCGCCTCCGCTATATCCTCCAGCACCACCGCCAGGACCGCCACCACCACTGTAACCTCCTGGTCCCCCACCACCAGAATAACCACCAGGGCCGCCTCCTCCACCGCCTTGTTTAGGGAATATTGCTGATGTTAAAGCGGGAGCACCATAACTACTCTGCGGTCCACCCCGACCTCCACCGCCACCACCTGAGCCACCCCGTTGAGGAGGCAAATAATTGCTAGAGGGCGATGAAAAACCCTGATTCGGTGGCAGATACTGATTCTGAGGTGGTTCAGCTAAGGCCAAGGAAAGACAGGCCAAAGCAGCTACAGTTACGAAGCACTAAAATCCGAAAAAAATTAAGAAAGAAAACAATAGCGAACTTTCAAAAACTTTCAAATGAAGTATAAAAATAAGCAAATAAGGAAATTATATCCGTCTGTGGTCGAATCCTCTATGCTACAACACATTTTTTTTTCCTTAAAAGAAAAACTCAAGAAAATTATTGTTGATTGTGGGTGAATATTTTATATCTACGGGCGTTATATTAAAAAACCAAATAAGAAAATTATAGTCGGTTGTGATCGAATTTCTTATACCCATCGCTGTTATCCTGTTACCCTGTTTTTGTAGATTTCCAAAAATTTCCAAAACCTACATAGCGCATCTGCTCCAGTTTATAAGCAACGAGGAAGAGAGAGGAAGGGGGAGGTGTATGTTACATAGACGTGTGGCCTTTGTAGGCGTGTCTTTTGAAAAGTTTGGATCATTTTCACATTTTTTTGCAGGTTTGTAGGCGATGTCTTCATTTTTGCAAACGGAAGAATATTTACCACAGATACTACGCATTTACGCGGACAAACAGACAGATGTTTAAGGGCATGTTTAAATATTTATACATTTATCTGCGATAGTTTATGAGTAGTGGGTAAAGAATCAATTTTTTATTCGTTTTGAGAAAGAGAGGTGTCTCTTTACATGGTATTGTATGCGTGTCCTTCCACCGACTTGCCTCATTTTCAATACCAATATGCGCGCAAGAACTTTCAATGTTTACAGCAGACATTACATAGATGGACATATGGACAGACGGGCAGAATTTGATGCTGATCGAGAATATATATACTTTGTGATTTGTGTGTCCGAAGTTTACTCCGGCTGTGTTCTTTGACCTTTGGCCCGCTCTCCATATTAACCTACGTGTAGAAGCGGATATCATGCGACCGGTAGAGTTTATAGTGCAGACATTACATAGACACATTGAGGGCGGTTCATCCTATATGTATTTAATAGTGCCCCTAAAGTTCCCTTCCGGATGCTGCACACATTTTGCCATAACGAATATACCTCGAACCTTGGGTGGTGGGTACAAAGTAAAAAGCTTTTTGGTCGTAATAGACAAAAATAAAAAATAGTTAAGTAAATCATATAAATGCCTATATACATGTACATGTGTATTTTAGTATCCACGCATCGCAAAAATCTTTTCGGAAAAATCATCCCAATAGCATGGAAAGCATGATTACTGTCAGTTAAATAGTAAAATATCGGCTTTCCTCAAAAGACGAAGAGGTGAAAAGTCGAAAGAATGCCGTCAAATTTCTAATGAGGGCTTTTCCAAGTTTCTGTTTTTTCTTAGATCTACGATAATGGAACGATTTTTTTCGTTTGTCTTCTATCTATTTGTTCTCTTGTCCTTCTCACTTGAGCGCTCGATCGGAAAAAGTAAACTTGTTGTTGTTATTGCTAACGTCAAACTGTGTCTGTAGGTCGGCTAAAGTAGTCCAGGATCTTTCGTTCAAAATTTACAAACACCGGACCTTATATTGTGTCAAAATTTATCAAGTAAATGGAAGAGGAAGAAACATTAAGACATTGTTAAGTGAATATGTTGTATTCCTCCTTGCAGAATGTTCTTACCATAGTTTTTCCTAATGTTCTAATGCTTGACTGTGGCATATATTTATGTAAAGATCGAAACTTTATCTCTTTATTTATCTCAATGATATAATTATTTCGTAATTCTTATGCTATGCGAGTAAAGTTCATATACCGGAGCAACAAAAACTGATTATGATAAGTCAGAATACTTTTTAATGACTTTGACAGCATCCTTCATCCATCCTTCTATAAAGGATATCTGTGCTTTTGTTGGGAATGTGTGGCGATGCCTTCGCATTGCTAGTCTTCCACTCTGTCAAATATCTCTGCATCTAAACAATGCGTTAAGTAAATTTGGTCTTTCAACTACCACACTACCACTACCACTAATGCATAAATTCAAACCTAGTTTCAATTTGCTTAAAACGTTTCTCATCTTTGACAAAGTGTATGCAATTTTCAATTAAATTCTCAATATCAACATCATCCCACTAACTAACATCATGTGCACAACGATCACCGGATGAACGAAGCAACAAAAAAATTTGTCATTAAATTATTAAAGACGTTCATGTTGCTGCCTTTGTAATGAATTCATTTCACAACCAGACATTAATGACGACATTAACATTTGTTAGTAACAGTGAAAGACAGACAAAGATAACGTTTGCAAATACACGTACATTCTATTCGGTTAAAGAGGAGACTGCCAGTCTGGAGTGATGCGGGAAAATGATTACAAGCACAACTTTTTTTTTTTTTCTTGGGTTATTAGAGAGGCAAGTGTTCGTAGACATCAGCAACTAAATGAAATTGTTGCCGCTTTAAGATTAACAATGATAATGATATTCAAACTTATTCGTATACCCGACAGTTTGTCTGAACTAATTCTATTTAGTAACAAAGATGGTAACGTTGATGATGTAATATGGATGTTATGATGTTTGTGTGGTAAACATATTTATTGTTTTCAAGTATTATGATGAAAAATCTAATTATGAATTATGTGGAGGATTAGTGATCGTTGCTAGTTCTCTTAAGTAAGGGATGGTTTAGTAACGTTAATCTAGATAAAATTTGTCATAAGCTAAATATGCAACAACGATATGTTTAGTAAACAAATTGAAAGCTTATGGTAAGCGAAAGGCTTCATTTTTCCATTGTATGCTAACTAGATGAAAACGTATAAAATTACAAAGGCTTGTCTTGCTAAAGGAAACAATAAGAAGAAAAAGAAGGAAAAGAAGAAGAAGAGGAGGAAAAAAAACATTTAAAGAATAATTAGGTTTATAGGTACTAAAGGTGATTATTTTTTCCTTATTTTTTCTTCTTCTTCTTCTTCTTCTTTTTTCAATTTCAACATCATATTCCGTTAGTAAATTCTTTAGTTGATGATTACATTCACTTTATATCCAATTCCTATGATTTATGATATTTTTAGCGATCTTCTCGTGTATGTGTGTTGTTAAAGTTTGTGTATTTCTTGTATATATCTATATATTTTATATATATATATATATATTTTTTGTAATTTTATTTAATTAAATATATTACATAACTCGCACATTTGTGGCTGTTGGCATATATGAGCAAAAGTATCTTTTTTTTTTTCTTTTAGTTAATCAGTGTTAAGATTTTGAAAGCAAATTATATGCATAGAAGAAAATGTTTAAATTAATTTTTAAAGCACTGAAACTGATGATGAGGGAATTTATGAGGTCTCGTTAAATACTGTTTAATGTATTTTACAAAAAAAAAAAAAAAAAAAAACAAGAAAAACAAAATAATTAAGAAGTGAAGATTGAAGATTTTCGTAAAAATTTTAATAGTCTTAAGGTGATTCTTGTGCATCGATCACATCAAGAAATTTTTATTATTAAGCTTTGGATAAAAAATATTTGATTCATACTTCAAAAATAAATATCAACATCGCGGTAGATCGCATTAAGTCCATATTTAAATGTGGTTTGTAACGGTACACTTGTTAATTTTCATCTTTTTATGGCAATTTTCTCGGTTGTATTTAAAGAAAAAAAAAAAAAAAACACACACACATAAAAAGACGGACACACATGGTTTAACTTTTTTCAAATGGTATTCTGGTATTCTTTATGTCATTCTTGATGTTACAAACGCTATAACAACTAGCTGGTGTTAATAATGCCCAACCTATCCGTCACTAATGAGTTTAATAACAAAAAGCTTCCTCATAGCGACGTAAAAACGTCAAACTTTAGGTCATAAGGTGAAATATGGTTGCTAACGTTTCCAATTAACTTCTTGAAAAAACTTCAAAAGTAACAAGAAACAAAAAAAAAGAACGCGACTAATTTTAAGAATAAATATGTTTACTATGATTTTTTCCGATTCATAAAACTTTTACAAGTGCTTCAGGTGTTATCTCAAGTTTGTTTAATTTTTTTTTTTTTTTTACTACATTACTGAAGTTCTTGTAATATGCGGAAAAAATCAACAGAATTATATATTCTCTGCGGTAGGTATAAGCGAATCGCCATGCCTTTTAGAGTTTTGAGTTTATTTGAACTCTCAGTAAACGGTTCGGAATATTACTCAATTAGATGTCGAAGCGGTTAATAGACTTTTGTTTCGGTTACTTTTAAAATGTAAACACAAGTGCGTTGCTTCATAGTGCCTTTACGGATATATCCGTTATTTCACTTGTAATCAAGTAAAAAATTCTTATTTCGTTATATAAAAAGTATCAAAGGATGTAAATAAAAATCGCAATTCAATTTTTTTCTTTTGGAGTTCGGAGTGGATTGCAACAGTCCAAAAGGTACAACTTACAATTCGTTCGTAGCAAATATTAGTTCAATTAGTTAGATTAACTATTTATAAGGACAATTTAAAACAATTTTTGATTTGCTTTGTTTCTTTTTTCGTGCCCATCACAGAGAAAGGAAATCCAGATGGAAGGTACAAAGACCTCATAAAGAATGTATGTATGAAAATTCTAAATCATTTTAAACATGTTCGTCCGTTTGTCTGATTGATTGTGTATTGTTTGTGGTAAACAAAAAGTAAGCCATGTGCTTCAAATTTGCCAGAAACATTGGAAGTTCGGGCGCGTAGGCTGTCATTGAAATTGAGCCAAATCGGTCTAAGTATACGTTCACAGTAAAACATAAGCTGATAGCATCTTTCTTTTCAAAAATAAAATAAAAATTGTGTTTTATTCTCGTATCTTATAAACCACAATAGATACAATGATAAAAATGTCGATTTAATATCTATGGATGGTCCTCAAGCACCATCGTCTACTCAATATCATAGAATATGAAAATGTCATTCTTTTGTCAAAACGCAGTACCCACATAGAAATTGCAGACATCCCATTAACGCTACATACTTTGAGTGGTATCAAAAGAAAAGCGTTCTAGCTATGTTTGTTAGTTCGTTTGTCGATCTGTTTGCTAATTAGTGTAGTAAACGTACTAACGGTCGCAAAAATGTAGATATCCGTTTCAAACAAACGATGCAGTAGTTTTTCACTTTTATTCTATAAGAATAAAAAAACGTCGGCCACGTCTACCCAATACTACAGAGTAAGAAAATTTAGGTTTTCTTTTTTCTTTAAGTTTTTCTTTTTAGAATAAGAGCGATGGGTGTAAAACATTCGGTCGCAGCTATTATCTTTAATCGTTTTATTTTTTGCAATTGCACTGTAATGCTCGTTATCCGGTTTCGCGGTGTAAGTGTAGCAAGTGCATCCACGCGCACTCCTTTGCACTTGTTTATTTCTCATCGTGACGAGCAAAGAAATTTAAGTTTATCATCGGTATCTTTTGCTTCCTTACACTTATCCGTTTTCAACTATTGTTGTCAGACGTGTTACTAATGAGCTACACGTTATTGAAAACGTAATAAGAAGTACAGCTGGCTTTATCAGAACTACTTAGAAATAATGGCGATTGCTACTCAGCAAAGTGCCTCCCCCTACGTTTTTACATCGCTAGCACACCAACTGAATGGCATTTCTGGCGATCAGATACTGAGGCACAGAAGATTTCCACAAAACTATTCTTTTTATTAAGAAAAACTATAATTTCGTTTAAAATATCGATCGTATTTTTCTAATCGTTCACTTTTGGATGTAAAGTTAAAAAAAAACATATGTTACCAATAAATTCGTTTGTTAAGACGAAAAGGAATATTGAATTCAGTTCAGCCATTGCCAGCTGTTTGTTTTATTATTATGGAACCTTTATATTTCATAGGAGACTTCCTCGTAAACACAGCTATAAAGTAAAAAACTATGAGTAGAAACAAACATCTTATCGCAGAATCTTATAGTAGTTATCGTGTAGAGAAAAATTTTCCCGACATTTAACAATAAAGTTTAACAAAATATTGCCAAAAAAATCACCTAAAGATTTTTTTACTGCCTGTGATGATTTATCGTCCCATTTTTAAGTTATAATCGGGCGTGCGGCATAAGAAGAATTACTGAGTTTAAAGAGTCGCTTTACTCGAAGTGTGGGTGCATTTATTTTCATTTTGAACGAGTTAATTATAACGATTTTCTGTTTTATTTCCCATGCATTACGAATGTGAACATTATGAGACGTATGAACGAGAAGCCTGTTGCCTTATCAATCCTGTCCGTATTGATTTAGTGTCGAGCTAGCTTTTTGTACATAGTGTAACCGACCAGTGACCCAGATACTCTTGAAATAAGAAATTACTCGAAACAAATCGTTTTTAACGACAGAGGCATTGATCTCCATTTAAATTGAACCCGGAGTAACTCGTAATAAAAGGAAGAAACATAAAAACATAATTTTGAAATTGTAAGCCACAATTAAAAAGGAATTATAATGGAGCAAGATGATCGATTAAATATCCCAAAATAAGTCTTGACCTATTTCGTCATAATATATGAAAAATTCGAGAAATTGTTTGCAAGTAAATACCTTCTTTTCATGAATTTCTTTCTATAGGGAATGATCCGACAAGTGGATCTATGTAATCTAAATTAACAGTCAATAACATTTCGTTTTTATTACATAAAAACATAAATATTGTAAAAAATTAAACTTCTGCATTATACCGATCGATTCAGAATCCCTTTCTGAACCGATCTATGTCCGTCTGTCCGTCTTCTTTTTTTCTGTTCATTCTATGAGATGGCAATTTTAAAGGTACTGTTATGGAACTTGATACGCTGACATGTTTCAGTCCAAGGACAAACGCTCTTGCAAATAGTTCATATCGGGATACTTTTTCGACCACTTTTTCGACCACTTACCATATAACGAATTATATTGAAAAGTCGTTATGTGAATAACTGTAGGGTGGTGGAGGGTATGTAATGATGGGCCCTGCCCCCTATTGCATGTTTTTACAGGAATCAAAATATGAAATATTAGAAGTTTTTTTTCATATAATGACGCTTTTCTAATAAAGCTCTAAACAGGAATTGGTCGTGAAAATGATCTGATTCAATCCAATCATTTTTATTAATGTTCTTCCGTGTATTAGATTAAGTCAGCGTATCAACTTTCATCAGAATATATGAAGGGACATCAGATAGAGAGAAGGACATACAGACAGACATAATAAATGAATGGATGATCGGAAACCTCATATATTCGTATTACAAGTGGTTTAAGGTACAAAGGTACTAAATAATTTTGATCTAATCGTGTTTCTAACATTCTTAATGCTCCAGAGTCTATCTATAGTGAAGGTCGTACGGTTTTTTCCGCAAGTTGTTTCAATTCAATCCATTCAATTGATGGCCAATGATGGGTTTTTTTCTAAGTTTCAGATAGACAACTGTGCTCTGTATATATTTGGGGCGAAGGAAGTGATTCAAAAAAAACAACGTTATTCTCTTTGCGAGAACTATCGGGCCTGGTTTTTATTTTAAGAAGTTATTAAAAATATTTTTATACCTATCACTGAAGGATCAGGGTATACTCATTTTGTTTTTTTTCATAATGTAGGTAACGCCCAAAAGGAAGCTTCAGAGACCCTACAAATTATATATGTTTGTGATTAGCGTAAAATTTTGAATCGATTAATTTATGTCTGTCCGTCTGTATGGTGTTTGTTGTTAGCACTCTCCTGGTCGCAAAAGTGAAAATATCGACCTCAAATTTGGTACAAACATTGGAAGTTTTTGCACGCAGGTTAGTAATGAAAATAGGTCAAATTGATCAGAGCAGAAGCCCTCAGTGGAGCATAAACTGAACGCAACACCGTTCTTCTTAATAAAAAATTGTGGATTTTTGCTCGTTACTTAGAAATTATAAAAGTTACAAAACATTTACTTTACGAAACACTCGATTCTTTACGAGCGAAAATGGGAAAAATCGACAATGTGCACACAATGTTACAAACGAGTAAATTCTATATTTTTCACTTTTTTGGGATTTTGTGCTTATGTATCATACGGCAAACACGACAGAATGTTTAAAACTATTTTGTAGAAGAAGAAGAATGAAGATATATTATCTGCCTAAAAATGGGTTAGTTCTGAAAGGAATATGGTAGGAACCGCGACCTGGCGAATTAATTTTTTCTTAATAATACCAGTGTTATGGGTATCAAATAAAAGAACTTGAAGAGTAGAATGCGAAGAACATAGTGACGGGTATGCAAGATTTATCCCCCGCCGAATAGAAATCTTTTACTTGTTAAATGCTTCAATGAGTATAAAAATTTGCTTTAACATAATCAATGATTTTTCGTAATTCAACTTGGAATAATGACGTTGAGTTCATGCTCATAAGCTGCCATTAATTCTTAAGTCAATTTGTTTTTATAAAATGAAAGAAGAATCGATTTGAGAATAAGGGAGATGGCTTTTTAAAGAAAAAGGATAAAATAACTATTGGCAACGATTCTGAGTAAATAATGTGCTTGAGTCATAAATATATGAAAATCGTGATTCTATGTTGGCTATGACGATGCACTTGAATCGTCTGTGATTACTTTATAATCAAATACCTTGATGACCTGAATATGTAAAGTGTCACGACGATATAAGCATTGGGTGGATAGTTTTTCCGCAACATTATCAAGTCTAGTTTCTTGCATATTGCTACACTTTTCAGCCATTGTGTTGAGTCACATGCCTTTTTGTAAAGGGATTTTGAAATAGAATCTGACATCTATGTGTGAATCTATTTCTTTCTCGCCTTTCGTGCAAGAATTTCAATAAAGCCCACAGGAATGGATACGCAGCACACAATTAATTGCATTCAGGATTAGATACATACTAAGAATGTAAAAGCATCCGATGGTGCTCAAGTAGGTATATTCTCTCTCTCTCTCTCTCTCTCCATCTCTCTTCATATAGATATGTGCAGGTCAAAGCTGTTTCCTTTTTTATAATCGTAGAACCATAAATATTATTGAACACTAATTAATTGTATGTTAACTCTTCATGAGATTAAAATTTAGTGCGCATTGATTGTCGAAGAAAATCAACCCTACATTCAAAGCAATAGAGTCAATATTTTTTAGGTAAAAAAAAGTAAAGAAATTGTAAAGCCTTCATCATTACATTTTACTCGTCTTCTTCAATAGTCCTACTTAGGGTTGCATCCTTTTTTTAAATAGATAACTTGTTGCAGCTATTTAGTTGTACACTCTTTAGTCATTTTAATAATTGCAGGCGGTCTTATACACTCCTTTGAAATTAAATCTAAGTTAGGGAAATAAACACCGAGTTTCTGCTTTCTATTCAAATAATAGAGGTATTGGACACCGGAAATTATAGGCGGGGGCCGCCAATAACATACGCATATGATAACATTCTTTGAGAATCTTAAGTAAGAAATTGCTTACGACTGAAGACTAGTTATTAACCAGAATTATTAACGGTTGTGTTATCGCCACAACTTTTTAAGAAAGCCTTTCCGAAACTTTCTTAGGTTTTCTCTGCTATTGTCCAGGTTTTTATCAACTATAGGCCCATTTGATCGGTGAACACTTACTAAAAATAGAAACAAGAGCCTGTCTTTTGTTTTGTTTTTTTTTTAAACTTCTGCACAATAAGAAATTGGCAACGCAAGTTTTTGGACGGATGGACGGACATAGAAAATTTAAAACGGATTTAAGAGTACTTTTTCAAATCCTATTAGGTGTCGTTATCTGTGTTACTGCAGCACTTTCATCCTTGGCTGTTACGTGTAACAATTTTGTCAATCTATTGTGAGCTCATTTTCTGATTCACTTTTTTTAAATAACATTCATTTTTAATTCTTAGCCCTGTTTGTGCCAGATCCTTAGACACACATTCTAAGCCATAGTGTTTCGTTTTTTTATTTTAAAAATTTGTTTTTCAAATCACATAACGAAAAAAAAATTCTTTCTTCAAGTTTGAAATTCATATTTCATTCAGAATCCTTTGAAAATTCTTTAGAATTGTTTTCACCAAAAAAAAAAAAGAAATAAAAAAAAACGACGAAAATATATACCTTCATTTTGTTGTTTTGTTCACTATTTTCAATTAAGGATAAAATCACATGCACGCTTAAAACACACACAGACACAGCTTGAATATTATTTGTTTGTTCTTCTTGTGAAGATGGTTGAAATGGTTTTGATACTGGAACAATTTTGTAGGCCAGTATTTATATTTTGAATGCATACATAGCACACAAGAAATAGTAACTAAAATTAACAACAACAGCCAACAATAACAGACAACAACAAATAGAGAAGATACTCTATTAGTAAAATATAAAAAAATATTTGTAGAAGATGCATAGCACGAGGAAAAAAAAAAAAGAAAAAATAAAATAAAAGGAGAAGAACTGAAAATTCGCGCCAAATTCATAGCAACAAAAAGAGATAAAACAAATGATGCAGAGACATACATATATAGATGTATTTCTATATATATATGTATGCATATATAAGACATAAACAAATGTATATATGTGTATGCATGTATGCATATATGTAGCTACGTATGTATGTTCATTTAACTGACTATGTAATATTTAAGCGTGAGATCAAAATAAAAATTGACAACACATCTTAAAGACGATCATCAACTCCCCACATTTGATGATGACGTCGAGTCGAGTACATATCTAAGTAATGTTCATACATTCAAAAGATGCAGCAGCTACGATATCAACATTAACAACACAAAAATATATGCATGTGTATAACTGCTGCACAATTCTCTCTGCTCATTTAAACCTAGGCACACACACACACACAGAAACATACCTGTAAACTTACATACATGCACAATATTGTATAATAATAATAATAGAGTTTAAAATTTGTACATACAGACATACATACATATATACATATAGATATAGTAAATACAAATGTTTTTGTTTTTGTTTTCTTCTTACCACTAGTTAACCCGAATAAAGTGCTTTACTTGGCGCTTTAAAACTTTACGAGCGTATGTAGCGTATGTAGTTCGTACAAAATTTCGAATTTTTATTTTCATTTAAATATGTATGTAAAGCAATAAGTAGTAGTAGTAACAGCCTTCTGAAGGAAACACACAACAGACACAAAAACAACAATAAACGAGCGTTTGCGGGAATCCGCATTAGCAAAAAAAAAAAACACTACCGCTAAAGCAAAAAAAAAAAAAACTTTACTACAAATAAAATACACGTAATAGTGTTGTTGGAGTTACTACAAACAACAAACAATAAACATATGTAGATAAAGCCTGCAGCGTAACATATATGAGTGCATTTGTTATTGCTGCCAATAAAAACAACAATTACTAACATACATTTAAACGCGCTCAGACAACCCATATTATTAGTCTGTGTTTGTCTATAGTCTTGGATTGAAGAAGAATTCTTTTTGCTGGTGATTGTTTCTATAGTTTTTCTTAATATTATTATTATTGTTGTTATTGTTGTCGTTGTTGTTTTTAATGCTATTTCTTCAATGAAATTAATCATTATTCTGTTGAGTTATTATAGGCTCTTACTTATCGTTTGATACTTAGTATCTGTATAGCAGTTTTTGGTGAGCGGAATTGGTTCAAATTATGTAGGTATGTGTTTGCGTATGTATTGTAGTAAATCTCCGTTAAAACATCCATTCACATAACTTCCATAATCAGCAAAAAGCACCATCATCATCATCACCATCATCACAAACATCGTCATCTGTCTAGCAGTTGGCGGTGGTAGTCTCTATGCTGTAACCTTACTCGCTTCGTTACTATGAATCGAATCGAATCGAGCTGTTAACTTAACCATAAGTAAGAGTGTGTTTTGCGTCTTCCTCTTCTTGTTGTTGTTGTTGTTGTTTTTTGGCCTTTTTTTAATTGTAGCTGGTGTAGTGATCTCTGCCATAAGAAGAAATATGTGGTGGAACGCATGGTGGTTTTTTGCATTTATTTATCAAATAGCTTTCGGAAGAAGCACAACAATGCCAGCGAGACTCACTTGTTGTGCGTTATGCGAGAAGTAAATTTGTCTTAAGTTTTTCCTTTTTTTTTGTTGTTGTATTTTATTTCGAAAAGAAACAAATTTCGACTTTGGAAAATTATCGACCACTTCCGTGAAAGAATATTAATTTAAAAATTACTTATGTTGTCAGTTGTTGATCTCTATGGTTTGATAGATGGTAGATGTGATTCATGCATACATATACATATATATATATATGTATATATATATTTTTTTGTTTTTCTTAGAGAATTTTCTATTTTCTCAAGTGCTTTACATGCATAATCTGCATCAAAAATTGTTAATCGGTTTATCTAAAAAAAAAATAAAGTTAATCTGATGAGAGAATTTTAGTTATTTTCAGGAAATTTATTTTATCTACGAACTTGAAGCAGTATGAGTAAGATATTCAAGTTTACGCATCAACAACGCATGTATAAGTGATTAAAAGTTTTTAAATGATCAGTAAACGGTTATTTTGTTTTTCGAAACAAGTTACGTATTTAGTTATTTAGTTAATTGAGAAAAAAAACTGAATTGGTTATAACACTAAAACCAGTAAGAAAATTATAATCTTGTTGCTGTGATACCAATCATTTTAAGCGAAAAGTATTTTAAAGCGTTTAGTAACATTCCAGTGACCAGGGCTATCTTTGCATTAATGAATCTGGCAAATATTTTTATTAAATTCGAAATATTTGAGCAAAGCTTAGAACGATATATGCACCAATCTCTTCTTTTTTTTTGAGACTTTGATCGTTGGCCATTAACTGAAAATGTTACAATCTTACGCTAACCGAGAATACATTTACTTTACCATATCTTTGAGGTATGTTTATGTCTCTTGACCAACAGGGATAGATTAAATGGTTTTTTGCCTGTACTCTGCTCCCTCTTAGTTGCTCTTCATGTTATGTCTTAGACTACTTATGCGTGTAATCCTTAAAGGGAGGTCAGATAAATCAACTTCTTGTTGTACTACTCGATTCTGCGTTCGTTTGAAGTCTTTCGGTGTACTTTAGTAAGCACCAAGTATAAATTTCGAGACATACTCTAGACGAACCACATAGAAAATGGATTGGAGCGAACGCTTTTTACCCCCACGCTGCATAATGTGCCCTGTTTTAAAAAAGCCGTTAAATGAGGAAGTTTTCTATTTTTACCGTTTCTCGATAAAGATCATGTTGCCATATTAAATGAATCCGGGAAGTTTCGTTGGGATGGAACCAACTTTTTAATTCTTTTTCAGGTGTGTTTTCAGAGAGTGTTCTTGCAAAAACTAAGAATCATGTTGAAAGTTGATTTAAAATAGTGATTTGATGTATTAATATGTTTTGCTAAATGTGGACCGTATTGGTCCATTTTACAAAATCTCTCTCCGTGTAAGAGTTCACCTGAATACTGAACTTGAAGTCTTTATTTGGTAGCAAAATCGAATTTTAGATGAGGGGGAATTGTATTCGGCGGAGTGATTGAAGGTCAGTGATTGGCTTAATCAGACTATATATATATATTTAGGTTGATTTTAAAGTTGATTTCTTGGCTATGCGCTAAAATTATCAAAATTCACTATGTAATCCCAGTTTTTAAAAAAGGAAAATTTCGAAAAGCGGCTAATGATCGGAAAGACGGAGCAACGGGCGGGAGACTTTTAGGCCTGGGGAGTTACTACAAAACAAGCAAAAGCATTAAATGTTCTAAGCCGCTTTACTTAATACAGTTATTCATATAACGACTTCCCAAAATAAGGCGTTATATGGGGATAGCGTTCACCCTTGGGCCAAAACATGTCGGTGTATCAAATTTCATCAAGATATTTTGAAAATTGCTATCTGTATCTTGAAAAAAAAAAGTGCTATGTGAACAGCATTTAGCTGCTCTTCTTGTTCTTAATATAGTACACCAGCATGGTACAAGGTCATATTAAGTTGTGCAAATGTACGCAACAGGCAGAAGGACTTGAGATAGGTTCGACTTCTATTATCAGAGAGTGGTTGTGAATCGATCTAAGCTTGTTTGTACGTCGGTCGATCTATGTGCCTTGTTTCCTTGTGTTCAAGTGCAGGTAGATCATCTTACACGAGTTATTAGAAATTTCTTGCAAGCAGGGAAATAAGTTTATTCCTTCCCCTTCGTTTCTTGTAAAGCTACGTGTGGTCAGTGCTCTCTTATATAGTCTTGTAAAGTCTAGAATCATGGACGTTAAAAATCAGTACAATGAACACGCTGGAAGCCTTTGAGATGTAATGTTATAAAATAAAAATAAACAAAATAAACAAAAATACCATGGACAGATCGCATATCCCATGGTAAAGCCCCCAATAGAGTAAACTATGAGCGTGAACTATTAAAGAGCATTAAAAAATGAAAAACTGCGCATTTAGGGCACATGGTGCTTGGAGAAAAATATAAACACCTACAATTAATAGTGGAAACGTGCACCTACACTTGATAGTTGAAGGGTGTAGTGGCTTTGGTAGAAAACAAATGTCGTGGCGTGCGTGGTTGGAATTATGCATATAGCAGGGAGCCGCGTAAATTTTTGGGCTTTAGTTAATAGTATAACTTAGGCAATAATATTATTATCATAATGTGATCACCTATATCCAGTAATAGATAGATAGTAAAAGAGGGAAAGAAAGAGCAATAAATTGAATCAAGCTTGATGTATATATGTTGGGTAGCTGGTATAACTAGAGTTTAAGTGTTTTCTTATTAATTATGAAATTGTTTATTGTTACCTTTTTCTCTTTCTTTCTGCATTCGGTGTTAGTTGTATACCACGTGTTGTAACTAATTTTACTTTTGGTTGAGTAACGATAAGAATAATAGCAGATATACGGGTCATTGCCCTCTTTCGCAATCAAATATCGAAAGCAAGCTCGTAAGATTATGTCTAAGTCAGTTTCTTTCTTTTGCTATTATTGTGCTTATAGCATGAAGGCGTGCCTATTAAGGAAGTACGGTTAACTATCAATATAAGAATTTAAAGCAAATTAGCCGAGTCTTCTCGTAATATCCTTAAGTGTACTACAATTGAAGGGTATCTGAAAAAAGACTATAAGAAGGTTTCAATTATTGTGCTTAAAGCATGAAGGCGTGCCTGTTAAGGAAGTACGGTTAACTATCAGTATAAAAATTTAAAACAATTTTAGCCGAGTCTTCTTGTAATATCCTTAAGTGTACTACAATTGAAGGCTATCTGAAAAGAGACTATAAGAAGGTTTCAATTATTGTGCTTAAAGCATGGGGGCTTGCCTGTGATGGAAGTAGGGTTAACTATCAATATAAGAATTTAAAGCAAATTAGCCGAGTCTTCTCGTAATATCCTTAAGTGTACTACAATTGAAGGGTATCTGAAAAAAGATTATAAGAAGGTTTCAATGCATGTTCAATGCATGTTCAATGCATGTTCATCGATGTTGTATAATGTATAAAAAATATTTATCTGACATATGTCTTAAATATTTGAAAGCCCAGGATGAAATTGGTTCCGATTAATAAGAAAGAAAAATATTTCGAAATTAACTGCAAAGCGATAACACCTGCCTTAGCGTCTTAACGTATTTGAAAATTTAATTAAATGCAGACAGATGCAACACAAGTAGATTAAATTTAATTTTTCATTGTTTTAAAGAAAAAAAATAAAATAAATTTCAATAACTGAGTGCAATAAATAGATTTTGAGTTGAGAAAAAAAAAAAAAAAAAAAAAAAAAAAACAAAAATTGATCTGAAGAAACTGTGAAGACTAAACGTGTATAACAAACGTAATAATATTAAGCTTTTGTTTCGTGTTACTAATTAATTGTTTTTAACGAAAACAGCAAAAGAACGCACAATAAATGTTCAGTTAATATGCTTTAAAAAAAGCAACAAAAAAGAAACGTTTAATTGAGACTAAGAAATATTTTTCGTATATATATGAAGAAGACCGCAAAGTGAGAGGTGCTACACTTGGTCGTACCACCAACAATATGTTATTATTACAATAATAGACAATTGGTTTTACAAGGCCACACAGCCACAAACTGTTTTAATTTGAGTGTGCGATGGTCAACTAAACTAAATCCAATAAATAAATATTTTTGTTGAGAAGAGTTTGTCTTCTTGATCTAAACTAGCATCTTTTTTGAAAGCCCACAAACGTGGTCAGGGCTAAATGTACCAAACGTAAATTAATGTGGGACCTATGATGCCCTCACGACATCAACAAATTTGTCATTGTATTGCAAGAAACAAAAGAAAACTTAAGTTAGAAATTTGCAGTCAACTTACGGCGAATCTTGAATGCGTTGATTCGGATTTGAATCGTTATAGGGAACTACTTACGCGATATGGAATAAGTTTGTAGTGTTGGCTTGGTGTTTTTCTATATGAAATGTGTATGGATGTGTATCCTATGGGAAATGCATAAGGAGAGCACTTTAGTGGGTAATTGAAGGCAAAGTGTCCGGAAATTTTGCATTGATCGAACATCATTTCTATAGCGATCGTGTCTAAATTGACTTTGGAATTTTTCATCATTAAGGATAGCACTTTTCGAAGAATATTTCTAGGGTAGTCTAAGACTGTTCTTACGAAGAATTTACGATGTAACCGATGGCGAATGTATATGCATTGTAAGAACTTTAGGGTCCATTTGCGGCCCGGCAGACATTGCAAATATTGTATGTTCTATGAATAACGCAAACGTATTGATAGTCGTAGAATGCCTTCAGACTTTGAGTATTACATATTAAAATGAATAAATTACGGCATTTTCTTTGTGTCAAATTTTCTAAAATATTGATCGGTTTGTTTTTTGTGAAATCGAAATCTTTGAAATATTGTACTTATTGCGATTAAATGAAAATATCTTAAGCATATACAGAAGCTTGCAAATTTAAATACGTGATCGAAAGAATTTTAATTACTTGCGCTTAGATACTCAACAAGACACATGACCTGCACACTTCACACAGACACTGCATTTTTTTCTACATTCTTTCACAATCATCGTCAACATCGAAAAATGGTAGTACACTGAACTTGTTCTTCCGTTTGCGACGTGCAAAACTTTGCATTGCTTTAAGCTCACAATAGCTATACAATTTATATGTTATCGATCAGTATAAAGCTCTGAGGCGTTTCATTTGCCCGCTGATCGTCATCGGTAAACTTGGTATATGCATGTTTGGACGGCGGCGAGAGATCGGGAATAAAGCCGGAAATAATTCGATTGCCATTACGATAAGACTATCAAAAAATTATTATTGTTATCGTTATAATTAATTTAGGCGGAGAAATCAATTCAAAGATTAAAGTTTTAAAGCACTGCCATCTAAGGCTATTGGCTTTATTGGAAACGTTGCCGCCCTTGAGTTTTGAACCCAGGAAAATTGAGTTCTTAGACAAGTATCTTTTGCCTATTCGGCCAGCCCGCGCGGATAATATCAAAAAATGTAACGTAGAACTCATAGCTGACATGGGTTTGATAAAAATATTAAAGGAGACCAATGATAAGTTTATTGAAAAAGGAGAGCTACTCGCCTGCAAGAAGGTGCAGCATAGGAAAAGACTTTAAATTGCAGCCTTTAAGAAAAGTTGATTTAAATTGTGGTGCAAAAATTTAATAAATCAATCGAAGAAGCCCCTGTGACAAGCGGTCTTTTCCGCCATTCCGGATATTTCGGAAAATTACTTTCTCGTTCTTCTACTTATGATCATTCCCAACGGCCTACTTACCAAAGTTTGCAGAAGACGTCACCCAACTGACTAGTCGCAAGTAAATAAAGTAAGAAAATTGATCCGCTTATGATTACCTGACGACTCCATGACAGATGAATTTAGAATTCTCCTTTGATAGTTATATAGTCTTATATAACTTAATTTTCTTTTCCATCGTTCGCACTTACTCGTCTTGAAGTCACCTATACGCCGCGACATAGCCTTAGTTTATCTATAGTGACTCCCGGATACTACTTTAACTACACGTACACATGATATCGCCTAAGGGGCTGGTCAAATAAAAAGAAAAAAAAAAACCCATAATGAACCCTGCTTTATAAGATGGACATAACTGTATTTTATAAACGTTTTTTAAATTAACAACTAACGAAAAAACAATTAATAAATCTTCCACTTAATTATTGATTTTCTATGCATTTCGTATACAACGATATACGTACATTGGTATTGCCCTGTAGACTGTATGGAGTGAATTGGTTTACCATCAATTCGTTTCTTAGCGATGGGTATTCAAGACTCCGCTCAAAGCCAATCAAATTTGTTTGCTTTATGTGTCTTCGTTGTTGGGCCCCACAATGCGCGTTTGTATGTTTTAAGTGGCGAACAGAAATTAAAAAAAAAATGAATATACATTCGTGTGTATAACATAAAAGTCAATGTTTAAGATTCCGTTTTTCATTATTTTTGCTTTTGGCTACCGTTTTATTATTGTATTGTCAAAGTTTGATCCTCCCATAACTGCTACAAAGCATTGCTTATGCAGTTAACTTGTGTGTAAAATGTTTTTTTTTTTTTTTTTTTTTATGAATATACGCAGCAAGAGCTTGCATGTGTTGAGTCATTCATATGTGTGGATTTTTTTTTTTTTTTTGGAAAGCATTATTGTGCAACGTGTTGCTTTAACTTAAATCAAAAATAATCCTCAGTTAAGATATCAATTTATTCTACATATGCATGTTTATATGCTTATAAAGCAAAAATTTGTGTATAGATTTGTGACAAGCATGTATCCTCATCTTGACTTTTTAATCATTATCATCATCATAATCATCATCATCATTATCATCATCATCATTGTCATCATCATTACCATCATATTGATGCATGCATGACTATTTTTAATCACACTTTTTTTGCGCTCTTCCTTAGTGCTTCCATAAATCAAAAGACAGAACAGTATTTTTCATACAACACTTTACTTTACTGAATATTGAACTAAGCTGATGGTGTTCAAGTTGTTTTAAGTTAATATTAAGTATTTCTTTTTTAAGTTTTACTATGCCTTTGAGTGATATTAAAAAAAAAACGCTATTATCTGAATTTTCATTGTTTGAAAAAAAAGTCTCAATTATTTTCTCTTCTTTCAACATAACTGCATACTTACTAAGAAAAACTTGAGTAATAATTATGAAATTATTACAAAATAAATTTAACAAAACATTATCGGCAAATTTCATGTCAAAATTCATGCATTATCCCAAACTTTTGAATTCAAAATAAAAAAAAGGGAATGAAAAGCAAATTCATCGGCTAAGAAGCTAAAGTCATTCTAAAGCCAATCTTTGAACTGCTATTTACATTACAGCAAGCAATCGAGAAAACTGTTATGCATTCGCGTTAAATTGAATCTTGAACACCCATCGCCTTATTCGGTTTTCTCTTAATTCTAAGTTTTTGGACTTAACGCTATACTGGGACTATTGTCACAATAGCTGATGTTAGTTAAAAGGAAATTTTCGCTTTACTTAAACGAATACCTGATTGCTGAGCTCTTTGCTATGTTTCTGGTAGCACGATTACCAGATGAAACCGGAATTTTTGTGTGGAAAATGTACGTTTATCCTACCTACATACAAATTTTTTCTACCTGGCTAACAGTTAATGGATTTCACGCCTTTAAAAATTTTTACATCTTCGTATGGGCCAAGGCTTTCCTTAACAAGCGTGTGACTCATCGCTGCAAATAAGTGATAGCCGGAAGGTTTTGAGTTTGTTGAGTAGGCCGCCTGGGGTAGCACTTGTCAGCTAAGAGCTTGCAATTTGTCGCGAATCCACTTTGCAACATGGACAAATGGACGGATGATATGTAAAAGAGTGCGCTTTAGTTTCTGTTGTTGATGTTCTGGCTATTTTTTGAACCACCAACCTTTCACATCGGTAGCGTTTGGTATTCAACTTTTTTTGACAAGTTTTGGCAAACCACGGCTTTCTGGTCCCATCAAAGTTAGAGCGCTTTCGTGTTGGTTTTGCGATTCGATCCAGCGATAAATGTGAGTGGTACGTATTGTCTGAATTTTCGCGCCTAGCATTCTCTAAATAAATCCATTTCCCATCGCAACGAAGACTTTCTTTGGAATCGTTCGACCAAAGAAAAACCGCTGTCGGCGAACGATCTCTTTTTAACAGAAA
Source organism: Glossina morsitans morsitans (assembly GCA_001077435.1). Classification (NCBI taxonomy): domain Eukaryota; kingdom Metazoa; phylum Arthropoda; class Insecta; order Diptera; family Glossinidae; genus Glossina; species Glossina morsitans. Next base: position 49,638 of record CCAG010016887.1, on the reverse strand, counting down.
AATCGACAATGGTTAACGCCACTGCCAACTTGAAATTTGTATTGATGTGAATTGCTTAAGCCTTGCGATATGGCAACATGAAAATGGCGGCAATGACGTCCTTTGAGAGTAACTGCATTGACAGCTAGGGCTATCTATGGGCGAATTCCGATTTCATATTCATAGAGAGGTCTATTCATATAAAAGGTTAGGTCGCCAAAATGAGTGAACTCACTTTCAATTAGTGTTTTACATCATTAGAAGAGTTCAACAGAAAGAGAACTAAGGCAAGGTGGGGATCTCGGGATATTTGTCGACTGATTGAACGTATGTCTGGTGTGTTCTTGTCATAGCGGAGGACAACGCTTTATCTATTGGTCGTAAGCCTTTATATGGCAAACAGGTTTAATTTTTAACATTTTATGTTGAAAGTTGGTCCATTGCACCAAATTTGAACCACGTTGGTGAATTTTTTGGATCCCATCTTATATAGTGGTTTCGAGATCATTAGTAAACGTTTGCATGGCAATAAAGTTTAATTTTTACATCTCCATGACGAAAGTAAAGGTAAATATGATAAGATAATAAGATCAGTTCACATTTTAAGCCCTTCTCCATACGAGGGCTACCATGAAAAGTGTTCCGGAAAGAATTTTTGGTATTTTTTAAGGAAAAAAGGAGAAGAAATGTGGGAAAGGGTGTCCGACGGTCGGCCCTACCGTTGATTGTAATATTTTTAATTGTTTTATTATTAACTCTCATCGTTCACGCGTCTGTTCAATTCGCATGATTTATCAACAAATAGCATTTGAGGTAAAGCTCAAGCAATCTTAACTCTACAATGCCGACTGTATGTATAGTTTATTGTATCTATGGTTTGGATGTTTTTGGGTGTTGGAAAAAAAATGTGAGTATAATTTTCCGCAAAACTCGTCATAAAACATCTCGTGATGTGAATTATAGCAATTCACAATAGATAATAAATCCATAATCATCTTAGTTATATATTATATTATACTCGACCAATGGCAACAACGTTTTCCTATGGTTTTTAGTTTAGCGCCATAATTTTATTTGAAAAGTCCGGTAACGGTATCAAGGTTATTCGGATCAAAACCTTGAACATACTCGAGATCGTATAAATGCATTCATTCTAAACAATTAATATCAAATTGATTTAAGATTATCCGTCCATCTGTCCATTCGCCCGAACTCCTTCATACTCTGCTTCTGCAATTGAATCGATATACGTTGAAAATCGCCAAATGAAACAAAAAAAAAAAAAATAATAATAAAATAAAGTTCATATATGTTCTGGAAATTAATTCTAATAAATTTTAAAATCTGAAAATTATTGAAAACACAGATGGTTTTCCAAAATGAAGCATTCGCAATGCATATATTATATAATAAATTGAAATTAATTTCACAGCTGATCTTCCGAATGTAGAAATCCGACTGTGCAATAATGCAATTTTTCGTTGATTTGGAGAGAGGAATAAATGAATTTTTTTAAAACATAGATATATTAGTGTAATAAATATAATTTTAGTCATTAGTTTACATTTAAGCTTTGGAACTGCTAATGTGTGTTTAATCGACAGAGAACTATTTTTCAAATAGAAAAAATTTTACTTTCGGATTTTGAAAAACATGAACTTGATTCACTTTCAAAATGAATGGCTAATATATGTGTGTAACCTTCGCTTCTTTTAAAAGTATGTAAAAATTTTAATGTGAGCGAATCGTTATTATTATTACTGAATGCCTTTTTACTTATAGGAGTTTCGTTCATTTTGTCGGTACATCTGTCTACAGTATTTTATGTATGGCGTGTTGATTATCTTGGCATGGGATGGTATGGCATGTTATTTGTTGCAATTTTTTGAAAGTGTGACGAGACAAAATGTTTTAATATTTTTATTGCAAAGGATTACAAATATTTAATGAATTTCCGCTGTCAATCAATAACATTTTAAATAACTTCACTTTTATTTTAATATAAAAAAAAAAATGTCAACAAAAAACACTTAAGTTTACTTCATTTTTTCGCATTTAAATAAAGCATTTTTAATATAAGCCAGCGTGTAATAACTTTTGCATAACAGCCACAACTAATTAAAATAAAAACGAACGACAATTGAAAAGCATTATTTTTCTTCCTTAATATCTTCTCTTAAACGAAAAAATCTGCTGACAACGCCGCTTGATACCGAGCCGAGCTTTTCTCTACACTGTCACTGGTTTAAGATTTAGAAAAGCTAAGCTTTCAATAATATGGCCATTCTTCCAAATAGATTGTAATGTACTTGTTATTTAACATACCCACTTAATTGTAGTACAATTAATCTTAGTGAACACATTTAATTTTAACGCAGCTCTAGTGACCTGGTTTATATTAGCATAAGCAGGTCTACTCTGTTATTAGTGTAAGCATATATACATTTTATTATTAGCATAAGCATTTACTTTATTTGAGCTAATTTTAGTTATTATTTGTAATAATATTTTAGTTTATAAGATACACTTTGGATATAAGAACAACTCAATACAATTCCATCAATTCAATTGGATTCAATCAAAGCCTATTTTAAAAAACTTTGATTCTTCTTCTTTGGTATTAAATATTAATTCTCAAAAACAGGCGTGAATGATTGGATTAAGACACTAATCCGATAATTCCGAAAATCAATTATGCTGTTATGAAAATGCCATTTTCCATGACTTGGAACCACGTTACCTGTGTCATGCAGCTGACGACTGGCGAAAAGCTTACCAATAATCGATAGAAATTTAACGGAGGACGGATAACCAGGTTATCGGATGTCGCAATGAATTTAGGTAATGATAACTTGCTTGTACAAGGATATATACGCAGAATATTTGCGGAAGGGGAAGTCAGTCATAGGTCTGTCGAAACAGCTGTAACCGAGCCGGAAAGTCAATGAGCTGTGACAGTCGTAACCAGAGATTTGAATTATTTTATTCAAACGGATAAGACGGGAACGAGAATTGGAGCGTTGTATGTATATATATTGTTCCTGAAAATAATTTGCAAATAGATTTCGTAATTTTGTAAATAAAACCTAAAAATCACAATTCAGCGCTACGAACTTTATTTCAAAATGAGTTGAATAAATAAGGTAAAGTTCACAAACGACGGATTTGCGTTACAGTATTTTATGTTTCATTTTTATTTATCCTTAACATCGGTGATCCTGTCTCTTATATGATGTCACCAAAATCAACCCGTTTTTATGACATACCCGCTCTATTTGTTTATAAAATGACAATCAAGCATGTCGGCATAACATGCCGATCCTCTCATTCACACCAAATCTTTTTTAAATCATAACAACATACAATTTCTGTTGAAGTTTTTTTCTTTTAATACCAGCAGAAAGAAAAGCAAAACTGTGATCCCATTACCAGCGACCCCACACATAGCGATACCATAAAAGTCGCGTAGCTTGTAAGCATCTTTTGGCATAAGCGCATACAGCATTGCTCTTCGCACATAAACTACTATATCCTAAAGCGTATTTAAAGCCAAATACCTACTTGTACAGTTAGGCTTTCGAAAAGTTACTTACTTGATTTACTTGTGGAGCATGCTTAATGACTGTAAGGAAACTTGTTCAACTGACAGCTGCCTAAACAAAGCGTGTATTTTCATGATTTTGGTGAAGTTGGGTGAACTTATGAACTTAGATACGCCTATTTGGGATTCAGATTGAGGCAGCGATAAAATATTTACTATCAAAAGACAGTGAGTGAAGTGCCTATGCAAAGATATTTGCCACAATTCCTTTGTGCAAGAATAAGTAGAAAGCTTATGTAGTTTCTTATCTATCCGTCGAGGCTTCACAAATATATATCAAATTCAATAACTCTTTTGGGTTAAGGGCGTCCCCTTTCATTTTTTAGTTGTTCCTTAACAAAGGAGAAGACGCTTCAAAGTAATGTGAAATTTTTGCACTGCAACGTCTTATGTTCACTGTGTTCTGTTTCTCGCTGATTCATGCTTTGGACAAAACTTTGGCCTAATAATACATAGAAAAAAAAGGGAGACGTAACTAATACAATCCTGTCTCTCAAGCTCTTTAGGAAAATAAACGATAGTCTTCTATGTCTCTAATCCGTGCTAGAAATGTAAGCACTTTACAACATAACTTAGCAAAAGCATTATGTAAGCGACATAAAAAGCAAATTTTTATTCACGCTCATGTTCGAAGAGCAATCACGCCTTAATGACTAATGTGCTTTTACCATTTATGCTGATCTAGAATACATATAGTATATATGATTTAGGAAGAACTTTGATTCTTTTTCTCTCTCGAGCGCTTTACTAGTCTGGTGTGTCTCTGTGATAATAATTTAGGAAAAAAGAGAAAGTATTTTTCTTCAATTTCTTACTTTATTTTATTTAAGAAAAAGAAATAGAAAAAAATTAAATTTTTCGCTTCGCGGTACATTTGTGTGTTTTTGTAATTCGACCATAATATTAGCATATAATTTGTATGCATTTAAATGTTTTTAATGCTTGAAAAGAGCTTAAGAGAAAAAAAAAAAAAAAAGATTTACATGATTTTTATATTGCAACAGAGTCTTTGTATGCATTTTGAATGACTTTGAATGTTTGAAACGTGAAGCAAATGAACTAAATATTTATATATATATTTGCTTTTTTTTTTTCCACAAACATTACAAACCTTCAAATTTAAATGATGAGTAACTTATTCTTACTAACTGACAGATTTTCAAAGAAAAATTATAAAGAAAAAAACCAAAAAAAAAAAAAGAAAACGTTAACGTTAACGACAACCCTTTGATATTTTAAAGCGGTAAATTTAACAAAATTAAAGGTTTACAACAACAGCAATAGCAATAAAAGAAAAAAACAAAAAACAGCGATATGTTAAAAAACAAATAATCATTAAAAAATATTAACTATTATAAATAGCTTAGGTGCATTAACTGGAGACTCACAAGCGACTGCAGGGAAGCAGTGTGTCTCAAAGTGATCTGATATTTGGAATTTTTGCCTTTTTTCCCTTTCCTTGTAATTTTCCATTTTTCGATCGATTCAGTTAAGGGAAATAAGCAAACAAAAATGAGCAAAAGTTCAACAACATTTTGAAAATATCAAAGCATCAGAGATTATTGTGCGTGCCTTCCAGATGATGACATAGTGTATATATAAGACTTTCTAAAGACTACTACGGCCATGTGTAAGGGACATCCCGTAAATGGTTGGCCAATGATTAAATGACAAAAGCATTTCAAATGCGCATGTGTGTGCGATGGAAAGAATTTTTCTTTAAAATTCTATTTAAAAATGTGTGCAAATAGTAATCATTGCTAGCTACTCCTTTACGTGCAACTAACTCATCATCTTATGAGATCAATTGTGAAAGACATTTTTATGAAAACGTAAGTTTTTCTTCGCCATAAGTCGTCGATTGAAATCAATAAACTCAATGCCAAGTGAGTACAGTTGACACATTTGACTACTCAGCTAAGCCATTTTTATCCCTTTAAGCTTAAGCATAACACAAGCTCAGTTTAGAGCTAAAGATATTCGGCTTAGCCAAGATTGAGAGTTGTCTCGTTTTCATCCACAATTTGTTATCCAATAGGAGCGATGATTCACTTAATAATTCACATTCGTAAGCTGACTTTTGGAGACCTAGATGTTTGATAAGATTTGGATGAAATTTTCTCATGATTTTGTATTTAATGAATTCTCGGTTTACGGCCGTATTTTTTGCTTTTTTTCTATAAAATTCAATAAAATGTAAAGCATATTTTCGGACAGAAATATTATATCAATTATTAAATAAAATCACCATTTTGCTGAAAAAAATTAGTTAAATAAATAAAATATTATATCATTTTGGAACACCCTTTACAGAAACATACAATGACGGCTTTTATTAATAAATAGAGCTGAGCTTCGCAAGCCTTGTCTTCAGATGAACGTTATTGAAACGATTTGTAGAAAAATTTTCTCAACTCTTATTACATTATCTACCTTCCTGAACGGTTATGTTGATTTAATTGATTTGATCGGTGGATTGATGTTAGCCCTACTTATGAAACATTTCAAACCGCAAGCGCTATTGTTAAGCCAATCTTTTAAAAATAATTAATCATAACATTTATTAATTGTATAATAAAAAAAAAATATTATTAATTAATCATTTTGCTTAAACTAAATTATGCACAACTTTTTTTGTATTCAAAGGTTATGTTAAATTTACTTTAACTTATTTGGTTTATTTTAGACGGAGGCACGCTACCTTATTGTGTTTTATATAAAACTTCTACATAAGGATGGGACTCGGAAGCATCCCATATCTCTTAACAGAGGTCTGCTTTCCCAATGACTTATGCTCAGGCCTTTTAAGAAGGCTACGTAGTCTGAAGAGTTAAATCCTGTTTGGTTAGAGGTAAGATGCAAGAGATGCAATGTTAAGTAATTTTTTTTTTTTTTTTTTTAATTAAAAAATATAGCAATCAATGAGTATGAATAGATAGACAGATAACTCGTAGATAATACCTTTCACTAATTCGTTTGAAAGCTGTAGCGAAAAAAAAAACCTTGAATATTAATATATTTCAAAATTAGTTTCGGTAATAAATTTAAGAAGGAAGAGTCGCATTTTTGACATTTTCATTTTCGGTTAAAGCCATTAAAAGAATCAAGTAATAAAGAAACAGTTAAACACTCCTTGAAGGAATTAAGAGTTTCGTTCATAATTGAAAAAATTGCAAAAATATTCAATTTATGCGATTTCTTATTAGAACTGAAAGAGGAGGGGGTAGGTAAGCCTTTTAAAATATACATAATATTTTTATTTTTACTATTTATTGAAAAGTTAAAAAAAAAAATGATTACCAACCAACGATAGGTTAGGATAAGTCATATACAATCACTTCCCTTTAGCCGTAGGAATCTTGAGGTTGCAGCATGTTTCAAAATTTCGAGAAATACGATCTATGGTATTTTAAAAATTAGTAAAAAAAAAAAAAAAAAAGCCAACTAAACACCTGTTGAAAGAATTAGATCGAGTTTAAAATTACAAAATTTTCAACAAATGCGCAAGTGTTCCTTATACAATCTTGCGGAGAATATAATTAGTTTATTGAAGCGTATGTAGCAGTAAAAAAAAGCAAAGACACTCTAATAAGTAATCCAACAGATGAAACCCATGTACATATAGTTATCAGTCACTTTTACATTCATTCTTACAGCTCTCTCCCTGTTACACTATGTAGCTATTTAATCTGCCTGTTATCCCCAGGGATTCGCTGTTATGCACTTTTCTATTGGTCCATAAAAATTTTAGATGGAAATTAAAAACGCTGTCAAGGGATTCGGGAACTTTGAAAAAAATTATGGAAGAGAAAAGACATCCAAAAAGACTTTGGACACAGCAGTATGTATTATCCTCTTCTATGTACGAAAATATTGTATTGAATATTCATACTCTTTGTAGGACCTGTGAATACTTTTATCGATGTATTTTCGAAATTTAACTCGGACTCCCTTAGGCTATGATTGATTTGTTTATTTACGTTGAGGTGAGTATCGGAATATTCGTTCTAAACCGAAAACAGTGTTTATCTCATTTTAAAGTTGCAATTATGATTTATGATATTTCAAGTTAAACGTATGGCTAAGCTGTTAACGTTAACAAAAATCGTAACAAAAGCATAAAAAAAGTATTTGCTTTTCTATGAAAAACAACTTTATTGAAGTCAAGTTATGTTTAAGTGGTTTGTTAAGTGAAAAACAATTAAAATTTATTTTATCTAAGTATCAGTGTTACTCCCACTGATTTAATATTTATGAAAAGATATAATATATAATAACAATATATATTTTAATAGTTATTATCAATTAATGGGCATATAATAAACAAACAAATGACTCGAAAATTTTCTCATATAACACACAAGCTATTAGAACTAAGACGGAGCGACCTACACTTGATCACACTCTATGTGAATGTGGGGCCATCTGCAGAATCAGACATCAAGTGTTTGGCAAGTACTTTATAAAGCGAGACAAGGTATGGTGTTCCGAAGCAAAGAAAGTGGCGCGATTCATAAGAACCCTAAAACCGCAGGGCAAGATCGCAGTACGGATTTCCTAGACAATTCGTATGTCCATAAGTAGCTGATATTCGTAGAGCGGCGAAAATTGTCAATAAAACTAAAACTTAGTATTGGTACTCTACGAACGTTACCATTATTCAGTCACTAAAATTGGAAAAACTCCGAAAAAAAGGGCAAATTATTGCATTTAGATTGCAGCTTGTAGTAGTAGCGTCTAAGAATTGGTCTATAATGTGCCTAGTGTCCATTAGTAGACCCAAGTAGGGATCCAATAATCACGTCACTCTTGAGTATAAGGTCAATGTGTGGGCTCCGCTGTATAGGCGCCTTCACAGCAAATATCCTAGAGAGCACCAAATAAGTCATGTAAGCAGATCGCCTAGCTTTCTCATCCATGCTGGACTTTATGGACACCTTCACGATAAACGTGCAAGAAGGATAAAGAAAGGATCTCTTCACCAAATAAATCTTGTAAGCAGCTCGTCCAGCTTTGGCATCCACACGGTACTTTATAGACACCTTCTTGGTAAACCTCTGAGAAGGATAAAGATAGGATCTCTTCACCACATAAGTCTGTAAGCAGCTCGCCCAGCTCTCGCGTCCACATTGCACTGCATAAACACCTTCACGGCAAACGTCCAAGAGGGATAAAGAAAGAATCTCTTCACCAAATAAGTAAACATCTCGCTTAGCTTTCGCCTCCACACATTCCTAAGGTTGCCCGTATCTACCGCGATTGCTCTTTTCTTAATAAGAGTTGCCCGCGTTTGGAACAATCCACAAGATTTCTATACATTCAAGTCAGAAGCACCCAAACATCATTTCCTCCTTCGCCACTTTTTTATCTATAAGCACGATTTTTTCATTGTTTTACAAAAGCAAACCTCATTCTATCTATACGTCATCCTACGATTGTTATTGTTATGTGTTATATGAGTGTAGTGAAAATGATCCCAGTCCATGCCAGTTAATAAAAATGTGTTAAGTTTCGAGGCAAACCCTAAGTTTATGCCTTGCTTTTAATCGCTTATGTTCCTTTTTTTGCATTTTTGCTTATCATTTCGCAAAGAGCGGAAGTTATAATAATATATAGACATTAAATATAATTCCAATTTTATGTAGATATGTAAACAATTTTCAAGTAGATAAGAAGAAGAAAAAAATAAGAAATCATCATTTGAGTTGAGTGTATTAACATACAGTTAAGAAAATAAAAAAAAAAATAAAAAAATAAAAAACTTTTCCATTTTCTTTAGCTAAGCGCTTTACTTACGCAACTGGCTATCAAACAATTAAGCAAATAGTTAAACACTTGTTTATTTAAACGCATCCTACACCTTCTTTTGTTCCAATCACACAACAAATAACGCAACGATCGATAGTTAATTTTGTAAAAATTCCCAAAAATAAATAACTATTAGCAACGTATGTATGCATATATGCGGGCAAATGTATTGCGAGTTACAAAATTATTTTCTAACTCCCAAAAGCATTGCGCCTTAGGCGAACTATCGACAAATATTCTCGCATATAAATCGCGAATTGAGTAATTTTTTCGTTTAAATAACGAATTTTGCACAACGATTTAAACGAAACGGAAGACTAATTAATTAAGGCAAAGTAACCAAAATATTTCAACGCACCAGCAGAAGATTGCTTAAAAAAAGTAAAAGTATAAGAAAAAGAAAAACAAAAAAAAAAAGTAAAACTCTTAAAGCAATTGTATCCGCAATAATAAATTTTCAGTTTTTAGTTTTCTCACTTGCAGACACCGCATTACACTTAAGACAAAACTTGAGCAACGTTTCGATTATAGTATATTTTGATTAACTTTAGAAGGAGGAGGGCAAGCAATTATGGACTTATGATAAATTCGCATATTTTTGCACAGATCGTCTCAGTATTATTAAGCTTATCTGTCCGTCTGTCTGCTATCCGTCTAATCTCTGGCTGATCTTCATTTTGCAGATGCTTTAAGGCAATTTGATACCTGGGCATGTTTTGATCCAAGGGTGAGAGCAGCACCACACAACGACTTATTTTCAAAAAGTACTTTTTCCAAAAAAAAAAAAAAAGTTGAACATTTCATATCGCTGAGTAATAGTATTTCAGCATATTAAATCGATGTGAAAAATTTGGATAACATGGGCCGATTTCTTGCACACCTTCTCTTATAACCGTTACGAAGTTTTACGAAAAGTAAGTCTTTATATGGTAAATGGGTATAATTTTTAATATTTTATAATAAAATTTAGTCCATAATCGTAGTTTCACATATTTTGCAAGGTCCTCCTTTCGAAAAGGATCTCATGAAAAATAAATCTTTATATAGCGACAATATCTAATCTTTGCTATGTTGTGATGAAGATAAGGGAAGAATTCTATTAAACAAAGTGAATTAATGCGGGTACTTATCGCCTTTGGCTATTAACTAAACTAAATGCGAACGGGAAAGTTTCAAGAACCTATGGCGGTCGGAAGGACGAAGAGACAGGCGTAGCTGAATATGCTTTAGATCGAACGTTGACAGAAAATATATTTACTTTGCAAGATCCCTAAGGCCTTTTGTTCTTGTGTTTTGAATGCGTCGTTTTGTCGTCTCTTCAGTGCTTACGTTAAATCTATTCAAGCCTGAATTAAACCAAGCTTTGGTCAGTTGACCATACCGCAATAAATAATTGATAGATTTTCGTTTTTCCTAATTCACTGCAGTAGTGTGTACTTTGAAGTGTGCGTTAAATTTTGATGTCATCTGGCTTGCAGCAAGTTACAGCACCCTTTTATCTAATTTGTCTAAAATTTCTACTTTGGAGCGACATTTTTTCTTTAGGCGTCGGTTTAATGAAAAACGAGCCGTACTTGCAAATATTTCCACACTCTTTAGAGAAACTGGCAAAAATTGCAGCGTGTTCTGTGGGTCACTCAACAACATGACATGCAATGTAACTGCTAAAGCGGTTTAATTGCTTGCTTGTAGTAGAGCGCTTTCGGATAAGGATTCGAAAATGGAAGATGAAAAATGAAGTTCAGACTGACGATTTTTTTCGATTATTATGCTAATAGCTCCCACTTGTTATTGTCGAATGGCCAATGCCAACTAAGAGCATTATTCGAGCGTTTTCACGCAAATAAATTTCATTGCAGCAGATTTAACCATCGTTGCACATGAATTTGCAACGAAGCAAATCACCTGAACGAACCTTAGGGCGCCACGTTCTTTCCCTTCTGTCCGACTCAAATTGGTTTTTCGATGATAGCACATTGAGAAAGCAAGGAAAAGCAAAGCTTTCTAAGCGATTTTTTCCAAAAAGTCATAAGAAGTGCATGAAAGCTTGGAATACTTCGTGGGTTGAGATTTTTTTATATTATTGCGTTCATTTATACATGATATTTATTTATTTATTGTGTAGGTACGCTTACAGTTATAGCGAACACTTCATCTATGAAAATATAACACTTAGTAGTCTGGTCTAGACGTGCGCCACCTGTACTTAAAGCACCACCTGTTCGATCCATAAACACTATATCATGCTTCTGACTTCTTTTCTCCGCTCAAAATCTTTCTAAGCATTGCTGTTTATACGTTTGTTCGATATTTAAAAGAAAAAAAGAGAAAATATATGTTGGAGAGAGAAAACTCAACCAAGCTGTACGAAAAAATCGACAAAAATGCAGATTTTGACGCAAAGGTGAGCAAAACAAGCGTGCAGCTACAACGAATACTTTATCTGTTAAAACATAACATAGTCTGGTGTAGATATCTCTAGTCAACTATACTTAAAGCACCAAGTGTTCGATCCATAAACACTATTTTGTGCTACTATCTTCTCTTCAAAATCGTTGTCAAGTATCGATGTTTATATATTCTCTCGATATTTACAAAAAAAAAACGTATGTTAAACTTTTAGAGAAAAAAATGCTTTAAGTTTTCTCGATAGTTTTTGATCAGATCACATTTTACATTAAAGGGTTTTTTTTATTCGTACATTTTTAATATAACCAAGTCTCTAAACCTAACTAAGCTGTACGGGAAAATCGAGAAAGACGCAGATTTTGAAGCAAAGGTGGGTAAAACACAAGGCAAGGTGCCACAAAAACCAGAGAAGAAGTAAATTTGATAGAAACCACAGGTTACTTATTAAAAATTGCTTTTTCTTGGTTGTTCGTGAATAAACCATGCAGTGTAGGGGAACAGCATGCCCTGTAAATGGCGCTCAGATCTAGAGCTTTTCTGGCGCATACTTACTTTTGTTGTTGTTTCATAACCTATTCAATGAACCCTAATCGCGATGCATAGACTTGGGTAGGTTCTGAGTTACTTCAACTTTGTAAACATGAAGACGCAAGTACTTTGTGAGAATATAATTGAAATTTTAAATGGTTAACGACCGTGTCGAATTTCAGTACCTGGCCTCTCAGTAATATTCTCAAGCTGGCTTGTGTTGAAAGATATCTACAGTGCCTAGGACCCCTAATCAATTCAATCTCCTTAAAGTTTTTAATTAATCTCTTTATAGTCGATGTAATTCAATCGGCACTATCTGACGTGAATTTTGGTGGCGTCCTCTATATGGAAAACTAGGTTAAGCTTTGACATTTTAAGGAAAATAATTTTTACAACTTTTTTTTATAAATTTTTGAAAAGTTACTTATAAAATATTTGCTAAACTCTTATTAATGAATAAAATGAACTCGAATATCATCTCATCCTTCACTTAAATTGTTACTAGAAAATATATGTCACCTGTAGAGAGAGAGAGAGAGGGATGTACAAGTAAAGACAAAATAAGGAAAATGAATTTCTTCTATTCATTGATACTCATATAATGATGCCTATAAGAGATTTACAAAATCATGTGTAAAATTTTATTGTATATACATATAAATATATATACCGTCATAGCAGCTTCTTGACTATGGTATTTGTGTTGTACACATTACATTACTTTGCTCGTAAGTGTGCTTTGCGATGTAATTATGTGCTTACATGAATTCGTATGTTTGCCGTCTATAGCAACATCATCGTTCAGTTACATTCACTTAAAAAAAATATTTGTTAGGATTACTTTACAAAAAAACAAAAGAAGAAGAAAAAGACAAAAAAAAAGGTAAACATATAAGTTTAAGTTTGGGACGACCAACGGACATCCGTTATTTCAATCTTTTGATAAGTTACTGGTATGACAGATGACTAATCGGGACAGCTTCCCGTAATGAGCCTTTGAAATAGTTTGAGTTGAATTAAGTAAATTCCGGATCAATATTCTGAAATTTTCGGGAATACTCTTCGGTTTTTTAGTTACTTTGCGCTTTTTTAGTAGACCATGCCCATTTTGAAGAATTACTACCAGTCAAGTTTTTGCTTTTTATCTTAACCCTTTTCGACAGTAAAACTTACAACACCAGATGGACAGATAGACGAACAAAGTAATATATACTCTCTGATGCGTTTCTGATGCTTAGCTGAGTTTGTAGATGTTACAAATGGAATGACGAATTAGTGCACGTCTGTGCTATGATAGTCGGGTATAAAAGCTATGTTGACGTTTGTTGATGCAGCGCGATGATGATGTTGAAGATGATGACACTTGAAATCTAAGAGATTTACACATGTTACAAATCTATGTATATCTACATTTATATATTTATATATATATATATATATATATATATTAATTAAAAAAAGTTACAAAATTTCCAAATTAATCATAATTTTTCTATTGCAGATCCAAGGTCGTGCAAGTGTTTGCACATAACAACAGATAATACAACAAGAGCTGTAAGTATTTTAGATGATTTCAATAAATTTCTTGTTGTTATTTAAATTTTATCTTTGGGCTTTCAGTGTTTTAAGCCTCATGCACATCCGCTCTGATAAAACGCTTATACGTACTATGTCAAAAATATTAAGCACGTATTTCAAGAAATAATCATTTAAATTAGTTCTGTAGTCATAATCATCAGTCACTTGCGATGAGTTTATGTTCACTAGATTTACTTATTTATGTGTACGTATGGATAAGAGAGATGATTACGGTTAGCTTCACAACGTCATAAACCAGTAAATAAGTTCCGTACTGTGGCATATCCATCCATCCATCCAGCCTTCTCTTTCTCTCCTCTACATTTTGTGTGTTGTATGCGAATTGATTTATGTTATGGTTTACCATGCGTGGTCATTATCGTCATGAATTATTGCCGATGTGCGAGCGTTGTTGCTCTTATTTTTCAATGTAATACCCGTTTGTAAGTTATATGTTCTTGTGCGTGATCGCGTACGATCGCACGCTGCAAATGCGAAAAGGTTAATTGGCCCGAGTTTATAATACATGCACAATTCATGTTTATCTATATATGCGATTTGTTTTTTTGCTAATATTTATAGACTTCTGTTTAACAGATGCGTTAAATTCAGTTTAATGGTCGACGTTTATAGTTTTAAATTTATTTTAGGCATTTTTTTTTTTTTTTGATCACATATGCGATGAGCGTCGTAAAACGATTGTGTCAAGTAATTTGTGCGCATGTGTGTAAAGCTTGGAAAAAAATCTAATTAAGGGTAGAATTAAATTCATGTTTCTGTTCAAGTAAGCAAATAAATAAAACAAAACAAAGCAAATAGTTATGGTCGGACAAGGTCGACTATCCAATACAAGAGACCGCCTCTGCCAACACAATTCTTCATCTACTTTCCTCGTAATATAATGCAAATTACATTTTGTTACCAACCGGGCCAAGCTTAATTCTCATAAAAACTCTTCGAGATCGGAGGATATCGGGGGAAACGAAACATAAACCGATTTGGTACAAATACAGTAAAGTTATCATTTTTCACCTAATTATGTTAAAAAGTCCTACAAATTTAGCTTTGTTGTCATATAAAAGCTTACTTTTCGTAAGAAGCCTTATTGGGGAATGTGTCCGAAAAACAGATCTATATATGTAGTCGAAACTTGTTGCATAAAATTTGTACAGCTGTTATTGTTTTCGTTCAAAAATTGGCTTTAAAAGGGCTTATTTTTGGTAGGCCCGCATATATGGAACGGAACTAAGAAACGGATTCCATGCTGTCTTAACTTTCAACAATTATTTAATATGTTATTCTGATGGGTTTTTATTGAGAAATAATGGAAATTGAAAACAATTTTTCATATGACAATAGATCGGTATATGCGGTACTGACCTTGCCCAAATTCAATCAAATTAATTCATTTTGTCAATTAATTGAGCATTCTTCTCCCATTTTGGCCATAAAGTATCGCGTTGCCACAGAAAAAGTTTATTTTTGGTAAAAACCCTTAAACAGGGTCTCAAAAAAATGGACCTACCCTGTCCAAACTTACCACAGCAATTGCATATGGCAAATCACTATATTGGGACAACTTTCAGAGTAACAATTAAGCGGATTTGCTATATAAAAAGCTTACCTTTTATGAGAACCATTATCCGGGCTTCTATCAAAATTGAAGGTATTTCAAAATCAGTCTATTGTCTATCGCTAAGCGTTATATCTCCTATCTCTTAGGCATTCCGTGCAGAAGACACAACAGCTCTTTTGAGGCTATCTATTTAAAACACTCCGGTATCAACGCAAAAATAGATCAACTCGAACATCGGAAGTAGTGTTCATTAGACGAAGTAGGCTTTAACGAATACAGCGGGAAGAGTAGCATATTACAGCTCGAAGTTGGGCTTATTTTGCTATATGAGGCCGAAAAAAATTGTATACATCTGAGCTTTTGGCATGTTGTGCCTGCTTTTCCTTCCAGTTTCATCGCCGTCAACATTGTTCTTGATAATGTGATGGTTTTGGATTTTAAGAAGGGTCCATACCGCACGACAACCGTCTATATTTCTTGGAGCATTGAAAAACTCAATAAAAAATGTATCAAAGCACATTACGCTGTTTGCTATATTTTCATTACATATTTTGCAATAAAATTAAATTAAAAAAATTTTTGCAGAAAATTGTTATACAATTTTCCTCCCGCGTGTACTTTTTAACCGGTTTGCAAATCTGTGAGCGAAATTGAAATGGATCGACTTGTATGCAATAGCTAACCTATATTTGTCGGGAAAATAAGATTTCATGAATAGTTTAATCGCATTACCTTTCTCTATGTGTTGATGGAAAAATTATTGAGAATTGTTGACATGTTTAGCATGTGAAGATTGGTACAGAAACCTTACTGGCAGCGTTGTTTTTTTTTTTGTTTTGTTTTCTAGAAGGAATTATTTCAAACTGTTAAGGAAAAATGAACTTAACGCCTTTTTAATGTCTTACAATCAATGTGCATCAATCAATTCCTATATATTGTATTTCCCAGAAGTATATTAGCACGACCTTTAATAAATTTTTGGGCTTGGTCTCGTGTAATGCGGGTAAATTATCTATTCTAGGCATTCCCTCGTTTGTTATTCGGGGAGATATTATCCAACTATTCTGATTTTGATGAATTCTTCACCTCCAGGGATCTCGAACTCAGCTTGTGCGTTTCGTATGCGTGCTAACAATCGATTTGTCTTTTGGAAACGTAACTATGTCAGACTTTACAGTGCCTTATCTAATGTGCCTTCTCATGATGTGTCAATTATGATGACATTGAAGGGAGTCTGTCTGGTATTTATTTTATTCCTCTTTTCGCTCTATCTGACTGCGTTTCTGAACAAATGCGCTTTCATCTATTAGCTTCGCTAAAGAAGTAATCCTAGTGCGCAATAATAGGAACAAACTTTTCGAAAAATATATAAAAACCCGCTTGCCAAATACGGTAAAGTAAGAAACAAGTTCAATGCTTTGAGTAAATGTTGTTATAACGCGTGCACTACTAAAACGAACGAACAGATGGGTCCAATATGTTTTTTCAAATTTCTTAAAGTCAAAGCGTAAAGTTTAGGGAATTCTTACAGTAATGCGTTATATTAAAATTGTACCTTCCCTACCCTTCGACATTTCTTATCTAATTTCTTCGAACAATCTTATGCTACGATGAACAAGTCTATCTAGATATATATCCAAGTATTTATATTATCTACAAGCATTCGATTTTTGTTTCCTCACATTACTTCTACTAATCTAGAAGTCTTTGACACTATTTCCGGTTTAAAAGACATTCACGCTGGCGTGGTGCAGGCGGTATACCATCTGTGCTGTTATTTTACATATTTACTTAAAATTTTTATCCAACAAAGCTTTCCTATGAATTCAATGAACTTTACATTAACAAGACTCTTTTTGTCCCACTCGTAGAGCCTATCTTGGAGAATTTGATTCTGGCATGGTGACCGCAATACATGTGCAAAAAAACTCTTTTAAAATGTTCTTTGCATGGCTTAGGAAGGCACCCAGCAGTATCATTATCTGTTTATGTAAGTCGTCTTAAGTAAGAAGGGGTATACTTCTTACCTTGGAGAGTAGTCGTATTTGGTTGGGCGCCTCATTTATTATAAAATTGTTAACAAAGGAATGCTGTTCTATGCTTTTCTAAACGATATAAACATTCACACATATTCCGGTAAGATTAATCTGTAATTATTGCCTTATAAAGCTGAAACACGTTCGTACCAACTATGAGTTGAAGTCCACATTTCGAGTTCGCGTGTCGATCTTTTAATGATTGTTTTTTATAATCTTTATGATATGACGTCGTCGTGACTTTTTAAATTAAAAAGTGCAACTATAAATTAAAATGCCTGACCGCTTCTTCTTGTTGCTATCGCTGCTGTTTACTTTTCTTGTTGTCCATACTTTCCTATGTAAAACTCTGCAATGTTACTTAGTTCTCTTGTACCCTGTGTTTCGCGTACATTTTCAGTTAATTACTAAGAAGTTATGGCATTCTAAGAAATAATGTATAGGAATGAAATTATATGTATATATATATATATATAAATATATAAATATATATATATATATATATAAATATATGTCCATATATATGTATAAATATATATCTATATATATATATATATAAACATATATCTATATATATATAATTGGTATATATATATATATAATTGGTATATATATATATTTGGGATAATTGGTATATTAGCGCTTTCTTCTTTCTTTCTTTGTTCTTTATCTTAAGTATTCACAATTAGTTGTATTATCATTTAATAATTTTTCCTGATTAAATCAGTAAACAAAAAAATAAATAAAAAAAACTTAAAAAAGAAATGCCGTAATTGCATATGTAATGACCCCGACGTGATTTGAACACGCAACCTTCTGATCTGGAGTCAGACGCGCTACCGTTGCGCCACGGAGTCTCGTTGACTGCAATAACTTTGAAAGCAATTTATCCATAACAGACCATATTTTATTATGTTAGACAGTTTTATTATTATTATGTTATTTTTAACATTAAACGATTTATCAGCATTGGAAAAAATGTTAAAAATAGAAAAGAAAAGTGTAATGTCAATACAATTTGCTCAATAAATGTATTTTTGTTATACTTTACATCAATTGTAATAGATAAATTAAGTTTGTGCGAATGTATGCAACACGAACTTCGCTTTTCTAAGATAAGATCCGTATCACTAGATCGTGGATATTATTTTCAAGAGAAATACACTTCAGAATTCTTCCAACTCCAAGTTTCTTTATTTTTAATCTATTCTTTAGGGATACAATTATTTACATTTTACTTTGGCAATACTCTCTTCTTCTTAATACTAATATTCTTCTTCGACTCAAATGTTCTTGTACGAATCAATGTTCTTGTCCGATTAACTCTGCCTTCCGCAAATAGTTTATTTATATACATTTGCACAACCATGTTACTATCACCTAACTTCATAGCTTCATTTTTAACTTGTTAACCTGTGAACCTGCTATTGCGCTAATCGTTTTCCTCGGCCAGCAGATGTTAGACGCGCCGCGAATTTGCACCAGCGTTTTTCTCTGTGTGTTTTTCCGCTAATCTCTCTCGTCGGCCGGCAGTTGCCTGACGCGCCCCAAATATGCACTGGGGAATTTATTACTTGGAAAAAATCAAGTAGTTAGCATTAACTGGATTTGGGATTTTCGTAAGAATAGCAATCAATTCGGAATAATTTGTAAAATTGACAATTGGACTAGTCTGTCCATCCAAATTAGCGGTTGTAGAACTTAAGATATTGGGGGAAAATCTTGTAAAAATATTGCAAGTGGTTGCACACAGGTTGGTATTGGAAACGGGTCAAATCGGTCAAGCGTCGCGAGATTTGTGCTTTCAAAAGTAAAAAAATGTGTTTTTTTTTGCTCACTGCTCATAAACGAAAACAAGTGGCTTAGTAAAAATTTCCGCGTATGTTTTATGCGGAAATTTCTGCCATGCCAAGACTGGACAAAAATCTGCGACACTCCCACATACTTACAATTTATCGAAGTTTAGTTGTTCTGGTTTTTTTTTTTTTATTTTTTCAATAAAAGTGGTGAGTGCAACAGATTCGATCACAACCTATCATAATGTTCTTCCTTTTTTTTCAAGTTTAATAACATTGAGCGACTTACTGACACGTTCCCTTTTAACAAAGATTAATCCTGAAGATGGATATCACCTTTTTAACCGTTCATGACTGTTTCGCAAAAGTAGTTAACGTTAAAAACTTTTCAACCCACAAGACATGTGTCTTGATATGAACTTTGTTGATAAAGTAAATTTGCAAAAATTGTTTTACTCAATTGTTTGCAACGTTTGCTTAGGATATTTTCAATTTATTTTAAGGGCGTAACTGCTATGAGTCATGTATGTCGGTACATGGTTGAAGACAACTTGTTGCGATATTTAATTTATACATTTATTTGTACAATCGTTTACAATTTAATCAGACACAACTGATCCATAAAATGCAACGAAACGTAAATAAAAGCTTAACTCAAATTTTATGCAAATTACATTACTTTGCAAATTACGAAGCACTAGTTAAGACATATTTTTTTGGCTTATTTTTCTTTTCTTACTTCACATGCAATTCCAATAGAATTTATGTTAATCCGTCGTGATGGCGATGATGATGATGATGATAACGTTAATCACATCGAATCGGAGCAGAAAATTGCATAAAACATAGACACAAATATACGGAAAAATTTGAAAAAGAGCCCAAAAAAAAAAAAATTAAAAAGAAAATTAAAGTAAATAACTTGACGTAAACTCTATTAAAGCGCTTTACAAAGGGAAATTCGTTAAGTCACACAAACCGTTAAGAAGTCTTTTCAATTCTTCTGCTACTGCTTTTCTACTATTTTACATATAAAAATAGATCGACCCTTGGACTGTGTGCTAAAAAAAATGGAGCTTTTATCAGTTATGAAATTTTCTTTATGCCAGCTGTGGAGAAGTTTTCAAAGCTATGCACTTTATTCCAATGGTTCGCAAATAGGTTGAATGACACCAGAGAAACTCCCTGAATGATCGGAACTCTGTGAGAGGAAAATTGGAAAGTCTCGTCAGCACGTCATTGACTTGCGAATTCTCCAGGAAAAAGAAGACGAGGATGAAATGCAATTTATTTCAATCTGTTGCACGAGCGTTAAGATATACCGTAAAGTACCGTATATTTGGAACTGTAAAAAGGACCATTTTACATAGAAAAATGGGCTCAAATTTTGTGTGTGTCTTAGGATCGGAAGGTAATATCAAAATGTTTTTTATATAATAAATCGTTTCTAAATTTGAAAGGAGTGACAACAATACTTCAGATGAAGGTAATACGGATGGTGACATAGTACCGAGATTGAAGATGAACTGAATGTTGCTAATACGTGTTATATTAGCAATAAATAAAAATTTCGATCCAAAAGTAACATTAAAATATAATTTTCTAAGACTCATAAATTTGAAGTCCGTCTTATCGTCTGGTGCAGCTTATAGACCGAAAAATACGGTAGATACTTCATGCGTTACAAAGTAGCAAACTGGGGTAATAAGGAATAATAGGTTTTACTTATACAAGCCTTAAAGTGCAAGGTTACAAATTTCTAAAAAAAAATCTCAAAAGATTCAAGCGAACATTTAGAACTACTCTGTAAGAAAGATGTTCTACGGGCTTACGTTCTATTGGACGAAAATGCGATGCGACAGCATGATGTCCAGCATGGTACAAAAGAGTGGAAGGAGACTACAGTGAGTGCTTAATAACTATCGTCTGCTTCGCTGGCCGAAACTCCAATTTCACAGTCACAGGTGGTGTTTTTATCTCTTTTTTTTTTTTTCTTTTTTTTTTACTTTCACACATCGTCATAAACTATTCCTTGGAAGCATATAAAAGTGTTTTGAAACATTCAAATGAGGTAAATGAGAATGCCTCGTAGTATAATTTATGATGATATTATTAAGTCATATACCGAACGTTTTCTGCATTGAGTAATACTTGCACACTTATAGTTAGTTGCTAAACTCATAAATAATTTTTTAGTTAAAAATCATTTTTTTATGTTTTCTTTTCTAATCAATTAAATGATTTACGTAGTAGTTGCAAAAGAATTCAAAAACAAATCTTAATTATGGTTAAATTTGCAAAAAAGGCAAGAAAATGAAAAAA
Organism: Glossina morsitans morsitans; assembly: GCA_001077435.1. Lineage (NCBI taxonomy): Eukaryota > Metazoa > Arthropoda > Insecta > Diptera > Glossinidae > Glossina > Glossina morsitans. The sequence continues at coordinate 28,002 of CCAG010016887.1, read as the reverse complement.
AAAGAACAAGAAAAAAATATATCGTTCAAATAAATTTTATTTCAAATATTTGAAATAAAAAAATCAAAGCAATTTATTATCATTACGTGATATTTGAATGCATATGAGATCAGTTTTATGAAGCGCCGCCAGACTTCTTTTTCCATAAACTGTTGGTGTCAAGAGTTGTAAATACATTTAAATATATTTCTACACGAAAAAAAAAATAAATAAAAAAAAATATATTAAAATACATTTATGTACAGCGAAAAATATCAAATAATTTTTTACACAGTCTTTTAAACATAAATGCACACACGTACACATACTGCATTTTAATGATATAACATTAAATTATAGGAGGTAGAAAAATGATGATTACAATATCGTTTCATAATTTTGAAATTTATCATCATCATCATCGTGTGTGTAGGTATAGTTGCCCGATTTACTTCAGTTAATCCTAAGGTTGGTGGTAGTTTTCCAGAATTATTTTTGGATGAATCTAAAAATTTTCAAAAAAATATTATTTATGTGATTTCAACAAAAAAAAAACAAAACTCCTTTCTCCTTTTTTTGGTGACTTAAGATATATTTTTTGTGATTTCTGTTTATTTGCAATTAGTTTGTAAGTTTATTCAAATTGATCATAAATCTTGACTGGTGTGATGTCTCATCTCTGTCTTACCGCAAAACGTACATCGCACATATTTAACTATGTGGGTTATAAATGCTTTCATTTGGCGCATATAACCGATAGCATCACGTTCTACTAAATTTGATGTGTAGTACGTAACACTTAAGAGCAGGGGTGGGTAATTTTTTCTTTTGCGGGCCAATTCGAATTTTCATGTCGCGGCAGGGACCAGAACAATGTCGAACTATTATTAAAAATACTAATAAATAAAAAAAAAAAAAACACTTAAACACCGCTTCTGTTGTACATCTGAAGTAGTAGCGAACGCAGGCGTAGCCTATTTGCAGCATTGCCATGTGCGAACAAATTGAGTTCTATGAAATTTTAAACCAAACGGGCCGTCATGGGCCATATGCGGCCCGTCGAGCTGCGCTCACCCTGTACTAGCTTACCCTTAAGAGTAGGCACCAAAAAAAAAAAGAAAAATGTAAGAAAATTAAATTCGTTTGGAACCGAACGTTTTATACCCATTACTGTCTACTCCAAAAAAAAAAAAAAAAAAAACAAAAGAATTAAAAGACCAAAATTCTCATGCTTTATAATAGGGAGTGGGAGCAGTTCATTTCTTTTATTTTTAAAATAACAGTTTTTGTCGTAGAGGCGTGTTCTTTGAAAAGTTTAGGTCAATTCCAAATCCTTTTGCAAATTTTTAGGCGATATCTTCCTTTTCGCTAACCAGACGAGGTGTTTACCGCAACTACTACAAAGTTGCGCACACAAACAGATGGACGGACGAACAGATGAACACGCTTAGGTGCCAAGGTTTGAAACTGGCCAAGAATTTGTACATTTTAAGGGGTTTTTGAAGGATGTTTCTGCCCATTATAAAGGTGTTAAAAAAATTATTAAATTGTGATACAATGTACTATTGAGTGGGCGTGGTCAATATTTCCTGTAACAAATGTTACAGCATCGCCAATAGAATCTGCGTTCAAATTTTTGTACATTTGTTTGCTATAGTTTATGAGTAGCAAGCAAGAACCCTTTTTTCATTCCTTTTGAGTAACAGAAGCGATCTCAGCTTACGTGATGCTGTGTGCGTGTCCTTCTATCGATTTGATCCATTTTCGATATCAATCAGCGTGCAAGAACTTCCAGTGTTTCTGTCAAATTTGAAGTCGACAGCTTCATTATTGCTACCAGGAGAATGTTTACAACAGACATTACACAGACAGAGGGACATGCTTAAATCGATTAAGAATTTCGATATATCTGAATCTATATACATTGTGGCGTCTCTGATGCTTCCTTCTGGGCGTTGCAAATGTTTTGACAAAATGAATACACCCCTCATCGTTCGATAAAAATATTTAAGATCCACACAACTTGCTCCAATCTTCTAATCTGCTTGTCCACCCGATGTAGGCACGCTTAAAATTGTAATAGTTGTTATCAAAGCTTAATTTGCTCTCAAGAGACCAAAATTCCCAAGTTTTGGATAGATTAACTCTGTTCAGATCTATGTAACATCTAGAAGAATTTAGAACAGCTTTTGTCTCTCTAATGTCTGATCGATCCCAATTTCTGGGATATTTTGACGAATTTTGATACAAAGAAATGTTTGAATCGACTCATTTATAGAACGATTCCGCATATAACGGTTTAGTTTGAAAAGGTTGTGGGATGAAAAATACTTCCAATTTTCCAAATGTCTCGACAAAAGCGATCAATTAATAGTACCCTGACGTACTAAATTCTCTCCCACACAAAGTCTATCTATGGCAGAAAGATCTCATATGTATAATGTTTTATGAAGGAAATCGGTCTCCAATAGCAGCTTGACCAAAATATTAATTGTACAAAATATGAGTCACTTGCGTCGATTTTTTTGGCCCCAGCTTGTATGGCAACAAGGACTAATTTTTAATACTTAACGACGAAAATGGGTGGATGGGGATAATAAGATCTTTAAAAAACTTTAAGAATTAGTTTTGGATGCACTAGCTTTTGACATTCCTGCCCGTTCACTTTTCGAATATCAAGAATAATTTTCAAGATATTCCTAATGTTTTCGTGTGTAATGGCCGCTTCTGATCGCCCACTGCATTCAGCGTCATCAGCACGCCTACAAACTCACTTAAACCTTTAAAAAAATTGATTTTTCTAGTCGAGAAGTGGTGAAATAAAACTTTTCCGAGCTTATGCCAGGATCGAGAGATATTTATTCCAGTCAATAAATGAAATTTTTTTTGTTCATTGCTTCGAAAATAGGGAAAGTAGCGTAACCCGAAAACTATTCTAACTTGTAAACAAATAATCAAAATGATGTGATATTTTGGTAGACATCGTTTAAGGTATTGGTATTTCCTCAATATAAAACGAATTGTATGTTTGTCATTATAGACCGATTTGGTATTTAACAGAATTACTTGAAATTTAGAAAGCATATGAAGCTGCCTTGCCTAGGGAGTTGAGACCGGCCGATGCAAGTTGTATGCCGAAAAGTAATAAAAGTTTTCATTAATTTGGGATGAACTTCTCCTTTAGTAAGCCACAATCGAACGAACCAAGAACCCACAAAATTGGCCAACAGATATACTAAAACCCAAGGCCCAAGCGTTAACGATCAATCAAGATCGCGGTTCGTTAATTGATTTTCATTTTAAAAGAAAGGGGAATATAATGAATGTTAATAAGAGCGAAGTTAGCGACGGTCAGGACGCTTAATTAAAAAGCCTACACCCTTGGTAATCGACATTAATATTCCAAATGCTTACAAGTTGCTGTCAAAGCGTTAATACTTAGGAAAATTAGTTTTATTTTAGCCGAAAAAGTGTCAGATGCCCAGGCGATCAAAGTTTATGCGTTATTCACTCATTCGTTCATTCATCAATAATATTATTTTTAAGATATTTTATTATACATATATAAAACCTTAAAAAATTCGATTTTTTTTTTTTTTAGTAACTGTTATAAGATGAAGTATTTGGCCATTAATATCCAGCAAGTATGATTTCTACAGACGTAGCATTATTCACTATAGGGCACAATTCATTTAATCATGTGACTGAATTCCGGACAGAAATAATTTATTATTCAATGAATGAATGTGAAAAAGGAGAACACGTCGTTGTTATGCATTATCGCCGTTGGAAAACAGTACAAAATAGCCTTAATCCTACACTATGCGGAAGAGATTAGTCTTTTGCTTAGAGGTTTGTATTTATAGTTTCTTAATATGCGATTGATACGAGATTTATGTTAAGGTTGCCCAAAAACTGGTCATTAAGGCCAGCAAACACTTAAAACAAAGTATCGAACTTTATTCAGTTGAATTGTTTTCTTATATTTTTCTTAAACATAACATATGTACAGCTGCTGCTGCTGCTGCTGTTGCTGTTGGGTGCCCAAAAGTCGCCCTAAAGCAACCATAAATTTCTTAGTTTTCATTACAATTTGTCTACAACTCTTCTTTTAACAACTTGACTTGGTTCGCTTGGTTTGGCTGACTAGGCTGACTGAATACTCTCTGAGTGACTGTTTGCAATTTATTGCCGTCACATTCACAAAGGATGATCACGATTTTTGACACATATTTTTTGATGATGAATTCTACAGGAAAGTACGTACGTACGTACGTACGTTAGTTTTTGTGCATATATATATATATATATATATATGTATGTCTGACATATGTATGTTTATTTGTTAAAATTGCATATAGTACACTATGTTGTAATATTTAACTGTTTTCATGTTAGTCTAACCATGCAAGCGATTAATTGCATTATAAAACATTTTCACAACCACCCTCTAAAGAATAGAAGCATATTACTATTGTCGTACGGTATGCAAGATTGCAAAAGTAACTTAAATGGTGTGATCCTAGCATGAGTCTCGAGATGTGTGCAAATTTCTCTTCAGGGTATGTGTTGTAATGTGAATATTTCAAAGAAAGTGGTGCTTACCACTGCTGCATACCCAGCGAGATGTTTTTGACAAAATTCGAATATTTTGAAATATTTTTGCTTACCCCAGAACTATATAGAAAAATTTGCGAATAAATACAATTATAAATGAGTTTGCGCTCAGCATAAAGAAGAAGAAATCATATATTTGTGTTAAATGAAGGGTATCCAAGATTCGTCACGTGACAGTGGAAAACAAAAATATTGACATTACATTCATAGGTTTTTTTTTGTTTTTCGGCGGTATTACGTTTGTATGTATTACAAAATTTTACTTTCGGTTAATATTTGACAAGAAGGTGTGCGTTGGTCTGGTTGCAAATGTATAAATAAAACATTTATTTCGAACAGGTAGGTATTCCGAAATGAACGAATATTATAAACGCCGACTCTGACATCGTGAAGTGGCTTCTTCATTGCATCATATATGATATGGAAGTGAAAGAATGGTTTTGATTGCATCTTAAAACCCATAGGATTTGATTATGTTAAATATTATTTTTAGACAAAGTATACATAAACAAATCGCAAGTCTTTTAACAAAATTGACGCAACATTATCGACCTTCACACGAGATTAAAATATTTTTGAAAATTCTATCAAAATATTGAAGGACTTCAGCCAAAATCTTTTAGATGATTTAAAATTATATGCAGATTTGCGAGGAAAACTATCACTAAATTCTCAGCTTACTTTGGAAGACCCCTTAAAATATTTCCCTTTCCTATCATTTCGTGTATATAGTATAGTTAAGTAATATTTGGAGCAGAAATAATTATAACTTACGTTATCATATAAGGAAAGGTTAAATTCGTAGCCAAGTAATATTTTATGGAATTTTTAGTATTAAAGAAGAATTTCGAAAAATATGTTTTAATAGAATGAGGTTAAGCTTCTCTTTCTGATGATGATAGGCAGAAGATATCCGTAACCGAGATATCTTACAAGTTGCATTATTCGTATTTCTACGTCTATAGGGATTTAAGAACAGTTATTGCCAAAGTTTCTCTTTCCGTCAAAATGTACGAAGCTGATAAGTAAGAAAAATTCTAAAACCTAGAAGTTATGGTGAAGTTTTTGGCGATTACTAAAATTGGTATAGAAAGTTGTTACTCGGTGCACAAATCCTTAACCTGTAATCACAGATCACGATTAGGAAGTCTTACGATTAATATAGAAATGTCGATTAAAAAAAAAAAAAAAAACGATGAATGCAGCATGGATTCCTGCTGATAACATAGCATGTCTGATAGCAAATTTTTACTCAAAATATTTGACAAAGACATTAACACCGAGAAATATTCATATTTTGGCTGGGAACTATGAGTCCAATCGTGTAAGATTTCACTACTCGCCTTTGAAGAGCATCGAAAGTTGTTATAGACTCTTAATTAAAACTTTGAAGAGTTCCTCTTACATTAGTGTAAAAATTAAAATAATTCTTATGGACGGAATTAATTAAACGAGTAAAAAATCTTTGTTCGTCTTGGCGCGCATTGCTAATCTAATTTTTTAATTTTACTGACATGACTTGGCCGGTCGGTACCATTTTCGGATTTAATTATCAAAATCCGTCATGTATTTGATCAAATTTGGTATGTGAAATGCACTTGCGTTCGACGAAAAGCCCCAAAAGTATTAAAAAAAAAGGATTAAGCCGAAGTGGTTACTTTAGTTTCACATCTTGCCCTGATCGAGAGTAAATGACTACAAAATCTTAGAGGAGCTAGAACATCGGGGAAAACAATTAGCCACTATGGTTCTTCCTTAGAACCTATTCCTATGTTTATTCCGCTGTAACGACAAAACTTATTAAATATTTTAATAAAAAAAAATCTCTTTTTTTATTTAGCGCATATAAAAGCTTGTACATTATAAAATAGTTTATATGGACGTTTTTTTTACGAACAGAATACGAGTTTAACAACTAAAGCCATTCCAACGTAACACTACAAAAACGGCTAAAATAGAAAAATTAATTTTGCCAATTTTATAACCTGGGTTTGAACTTGAAGTCGAAATTTTAAATTAGTGTTTCGCCTTTTACCCCTCATTAGGGAGAATTTCGAGAATTAAAGAGACCACTTCTCACCTGCCTAAAAAGGTTTCAAAGAAAGAATACAATTGGCTTAAGAAAGTGTGACAGAGTTTAGTATTAAGTATGAGTAATGAGCTTTTCCAGCCTCTTATTAATTAAACTAATGCTATATTTGGCTTATTAGTACATAAGGAATGCTTTGTCTCGTTAAACGTCTGTCGTCAGTAATGCTGATGAATGTTTCTCCTTGTTAAGCGAAAAGAAGTGGACAATTTTTAGGTAAAATTTAAATGCTTAAAGCACACTTGATATTTCAAAATTATATCAAAAATATGCGAATACAAAGTGGTTGGACGTTAAAAGTGATTAAAATCATCGATTCTTGCAAATACCTGAATAAATGATCTTATATATGTATATAAAGCGAGTTCAATGCCTTTAAAAGCTAAGCTTTTTTAAATGCAGCTCAATTCTTCAAGGACTATAACTTATAAACCTAAAAACTTCTGAGCTGAAATGGCTGCGTATGAAAATATAAAAAAATGTCTTAAACTCTTCATTTTTTACCAGTGAACTCTTCAATTCCTAATAAATCACATGAAAATTTAAAGAATTTTTCGCATTTTTCCGGATTCAAAGCAGTACGATTGATAGTGGCTTTACGGCAATTACTTAAATATAGGCCGCCTGCTCCATCTTCTAGTTTCGGGGAGATAGCTGCGTAAACGGGTGTGCGAGCACCTTCTTCAGGCGTTTTGAAAATTAATTTCTTAACTAACGGTACCGAGGTAGTGGCCGTGAATTCAAATAGATCGGTATCAACAATGCCGGGATGCACGGCCAGTACAAGGACAGGAACTTCTTGTAAATTTAAGAGACTTTGTAAATGACGTGTCGATAAAATTTGAGCTAATTTCGATTGACTGTAAGCGGTAGCGGGATAATAGTATTTTCTGTAAGAATAATCTAATAAATATTTAAGAAAAATATAACAAAACAATTTTTACTTGGCGTTAATGTCTTCATAATTTATGCGTCCTATTAGATGAGCACACGATGAAATGTTTACTATGCGTGCTTTACGTTCTTTTTTGCCGGCCTTTATTAATTCTGGTAAGAGTAAGTGCTGTAAGAGAAAATGTCCTAAATAGTTTACGGCTAAATGCGATTCAAATTCATCTTCGGTCAGTTTATAGGGAGCGAACATAATCCCAGCTTTAAAAACAAATGAGAATTATGTTAATTTTCATTATTCAAGTTTCTTTGAATTCCTTTTTACCATTATTGATTAATAAATCGACTTTCGAATATTTCGCCTTGATTTTTTCAGCAAATTCTTTCACCGACTTCATGTTGCCCACATCTAAGTGTTCGCAAATTAATTTGCCTTCAATGTTTTCTAAATTAATTAATGACTTGACAGCCTCCTTAGCGGTTTTAGGATCACGTACACCTGAATTAATGAAGAAAAAATAATGTAAAAAATTCGTAACATATTTTTAGGATTACTAAAAGAGATGCATTTAACAAAAGCTTTTATTGTGATCTCTGGTTGTAATTGCAGTTGAGCGAACTTGAGCGAACATTGAGATAAAGAAAAAAATAACTCATTTATATTTCGCTACCTCCGACAATTTTAAACGTTTTTCACTTTAAACTGTACGGTTCGGTTTGTTCTCCAATTTTATACAACTCAATTTATATTATGATTGTCAGATTAAAAATTTATGTTTGCCTTGCAACCTACCTGGTCAAGCCAGTATAGAACAATACTGAAGGAAGAAAATCGGCAATACTACCATCCACATTGCTCCTATACTAAGCCTAATCTTATTCCCCCATTACATTCAACTGCTGTCGATAAATGAAAAATTGGAAAAGTTTACAAGAATACTTTTGGTCATAAACTTGTAAGAAGAAATCCATTCTCTGACTGACAAACTTAAAAAACCTTACAAACTAGTACATGCTTTATGACTATCAAGATTTTGCCTCAATTCCAAAAATCGCATTCGAACAAATTAATGCTAGAAACATTCTAAAAGCACCTGTAGAATCGAACGTCGATCATATGTGTAAGTTATATAACTTCATATAAACCTTTTCGTTTTTCGCACAATAAAAATAAAACCGGACCGAAGATTTCACTGTACAAATTCAGACTTTTTCTCAATTTCATTGTGCTTTTCACAACGATTCTCAATTTCATTGTACAAATGCAGACTTTTTCTTAATTTTCTTGAGTCTAAACATCGACAGTAACAATAATTTATTAACACTGCTGCATAGTATTAGCGTTAGTAGATAGCAATCTCATGTACAATCGACAAATCTTGTTACAGTACTTGGGATAGTCCGATACCGAATGCTCCATCTTTGTGCTTTTTAGATGCGGACAATACAGTATTTAATCAAGCAAAAATTTGGTTATTATGTGGTCTCAGATAGATGAACTCCTCTACTACCAAGAACTTAATACGTTTAACCTTAATATTCCGATTTTGCGTATATAAATATGAATACATATTACAATAATTCTGCAAATACTGAAGATCATTAGCATGCAAGTCATTTATTACTATTTGTGTTATACTTTTATTTTATTATATTAATAAACCATTATAAATATATGTGGATGCATTGTACTGCATACTAAATAAGTGCAAATAAGTTGCTAACGTCAAATATTTGCTAAAGTTGGCTTTTTGGGTGTAACCTTATGGTTTAATATGGTTTGAAGTATACTCACCCATTATTACTGTCATATCACAATTTAGCAATTTCTCAACAATCCTTAAACCAATACCGCGATTACCGCCTGTTACTACTGCGACGCGATCCGGTTGTTTGTAAAGCTCTAAAAGCAGAATAAAGAAATACAGGCAATGTTTGAAGAAGTGTTATTAGTGTAGTGAATAATTATTATTAGGTGTTTGCAAAAATTTTGATCAGCGATTTGTAAAGGTAAAAATGATAAAGAAATGGGAAATATCGGTGTACATAACGGTTGAATTCGACGGTTCTTCCATATACATTACTTTTGTTGTTTATTTGAAGAAATCTGCTGCCGTAGCCCAGCAAACACGTTCAGAGGCTTATGGTGATGCTGCTCCATCATATCCCAATTGTCGGTTTTGGGTTCAACGGTTTAAAGTGGCGACACGAACTAACTGAAAATGCCACTTTTTGGTCACTTGTTGCAAAAGTTGCCCAGGATACACTGTTGCAGCTCGAATCGGAAGGTTCTGCCACACCCAGCGTACTCATCAGACATGGCGCCTGCGGATTCCCACTTGTTCAGATCGGTGTAGCATGGCTTGGCTAGCACGCGGATCCGCAAAATTGAAGGATTGTGAAAATAGGTAGCTGGGAACATCGCTGCCAAATCACTATAAACTCTTTCGGTACAATATCCCAAAAGTGGCCAAAAATATTGTAAAATGTAAAAAATGATGGACACTATTTTCATTAATATATATTGTAACAATTTTCAAAAAAAAAAATGAAGTGAAAAAATGATCAAAATTTTTGCAACACCTAATAGATTACTTGATGCTAATAAGTACATGCGGTATGAATAAGAATTTTACGCAGCTGCAACGATTGCAGATGAGGACAGTCTTATGATTCTGTGGCCCTTATTAGTAAACAGAGTTGTTTTTTTTTTTTTTGCATCTTCTGAGCGATTATACCTAAAAAGACTCCGCTCACTTATTGGACTCATTTTTTTCTCTAACAGATCAGGGCGACAGCTTATCACGTCATGTTGATCGTCTATTTTGAATAATTTCCAATAGCAGTAAGTTGTATATTTGAAATACTTGATGCACTTAATGCACTTAAATACTTATGTCAGTAGAAGGAAGCCCAATGTCATCTACGATTCATAAGCTCTTGAACAAACTAATATGAAAGCTATATTGGCCTTGAGACAAATTTTTCATGCTCATTATTACGTAATTACACTATAAGAAAAATGCACAGCATTTATACCCTACACCACTTGTTGGCGCCAGGCATATTAAATGTGTGTGAGTCTACGCAACATACCGAAGAACTTAAGATAAGCTTACCTTTTATTATATCGATTAAAGTTTGTCTGTTTGTCCTATATTTACGTTTAACCTAAAGTCCACAATTTTTTGAGACATTTTTACGCCGATGTCGTTTGGACGAAGGCTATTGAAAATCAATGAAATTGAATCATTTTCACGACCACTCTCCATTTAAACGACAAGTTTCTTATGAAACATAAAGTTAGCCCTTATATGGCATGCGAGGAAAAATAGGATTTTTGAGAAGAAAATTAATTTTTGCTATATTTAGAGTACGTCGGTCTACATGTTGTGGTCTCAAGACAGGGCGGAAATCCTAGCCATATACAAAGTGCAGCTTTTAATATTTAATAAATGCAAGCTTGTATCAAATGAAGAATGGTGTACGGTATGTAATGGTCGAATTTGCCTGACTGCAAGGTTTTTGTTTGTTTTAGCGATGAGAATGATCAACTTGGCGATCACAATCTGGCCTCTTGAACTGATTGGGCTTGGCATGGTCTGAGAAGCATTGCACAAAGTGTTAAATCAAAAGCTGCTGTTGATTATGATTTCATGGTTTTGCCTTTTGCGAACATTTGATGCCGTGATCATTAATTAAGAATTTGTGACAAATTTTGCTTTACGCCTCATAAGGCAAGAAAACGAAGTAAGTTTGCAGTATGAACTAAAAGTTGCTGATAATATTCCATACATTTTTTACTTTGACTATTTAAGATTTCAATTTCAAGTGCTTCCAAGTTCCAATAGCAAAACAGACAAACAAACGCGCACACATCTCAAATCTCTTACTTATTAAAACGTTATAAAAACAATAAAATTAAATATTACTCACCTACTTTATTATGGAATCTATATGTAAAATCATCAATTAGACCCACTATTCCCACATACTGAAAACGAAATTCCATTTTCCATTCATACCAAGATTTTGGTATATCTCTGGTTGTTTTGGAAAACCAAAAGGCACAAAATGTTAGGCATAAAAGTATTAACCAAATGATGACTGTTAAGAACATTTTTGTTTTAGATCTGAAAAGAAAAAAAAAATGCATAAAAATTAAATGGTATATTAACAAAAAAATTAGTAGCTTTAAATATCAATTATTCAAGATGATTTGTTAGCTTTTTTTTTTTTCTTTTATTACTATATAAACAGTAATTGAGTGTAAAATAAATAAATGAGAAAATATATTTGCATAAAAATATAATTTTTGCAAAACAATCAAACAAAAAAAAAAGAAGAAAAAAATTTCATTTTTTATAAAATTTTACGATCTATAATTACCGTGCGAAGAGTTGGATCTTCCAGTTACGACTTAAATAAATTAAAAACAATTGCTATTCACTGCAGCATGTGACGATTTATTGAGATCTTTTCCCATACCACTTAACATTAACGTATAATAGTTTGTATCGATATTCAAATTACTTTCCATTCGATTAAAGAAACAAGCTACGTTCCTCGGCTTTATCTAAACTACGTTTAACTTGATCTGCGATTGTGCCGCAATGACATTTTGCAAAATTACGCAAATTTATACAAAGTCAAGGTCATGGCTAATGCATGAAACTAGTTATTGCAACCCTCAGCTCAGCAATGGAGCATATTAATTTGGTTATGCCGTTCGTAAAGCAAAAGATAGGTATTTGCTTCCAAGGCTACACAGTATTGGATTTTTGAAAGTCCTAAAACATGAGATGGAAAAGTGAAGTTTTTCCATCCATAGCACAGTGACAATTTGAAAGTAGGCTTCTTTTCAAACAATCTGGCGCAAATGGAAAGGGATGAACATGATTTCAAATGTATAGCGTGCATAGACATAATGAAGAATTGAAATATTTCGCGATGTTTTTTTTTTTTTTAATTTTAGTGAGGGCTTTAATATTGATTAGGTAGACATTTCTCAGATCCGATTCGCCGTCCAGAGCTCTGTCATGTTTTCTGTCAAAGAACGTACCGTATTTTTCGGACCTTAAGAAAAATTACCTCAAATTTTGATTGCTTTGTAGGGTCCGAAGGTAACATTAAAATATTTTTTTCAATAAATCGTCTCTCAATTTGAGGTCTGAAAGGAGTGACAACAATAGTTCAGATGAAAATAATACGAACGGTCACATAGTACCGTGAGTGAAGATGAACTGAATATTGCTACTACGAGTTATGTTAACAATACATAATAATTTCGATCCGAAAGTAACTTTAAAATATATTTTTCTAAAAATCATTTTATAAATTTGAAGTGAATCTTTAGTCCGACAAATACGGTGTATGTCGAAGCAATTCATTTTTATTAATTTTCAAAACAAAACAAAAAAAAAGACTCTTGTAGCCGTAGTTTTTTGAGTTGATCATGTCCACTCAGTAGAGACACTATGACTTTTAGGTTTGACACGAGATGTATACGCATTTTTTCTTTGTTTTTCTAGATCAAGTTCGAAAATTGACTAAAGAGAAATCTCAAGAGACGCCAACCGATTGCATTCGATAAACTTTAAATGTTTCTGTCACTAACTTACAAAGAAGAGCAAACCTTTGACGTGAAATTTCGCATAAATTCTTATAAGAATTCAGTGATCACGTAAAACTTTTCAATGCTTACGATTAACAAAAATTTGAATCACTTATTTTTCTCTATATGAGTTGAAGAGTATCTAATATTCGTTTCGATAGAAATCTAATTCTTTTTTTGTTTGTACTTTCTAAGGTCAGCCATACGTGTTGAATGCTTTTTTTTTTTTTATGATAATAAGAAATTGTGATTTGGAGTTCTTGAAAAAACAGTAAAAAAGTATTGTTCAACGTCTTTTGACTTGCAAGACACTCTGGACATGCCTTGACATATGCACTAATTACTTTCTTCTTTATTGAAAATATTATTCATTGAGGGCAGTTATATGTGCGCTAACTGTAATTGAAGGCCATTATAGTCGTTGCAATCATTGAAGAAGCGAAAGTTTGGTAAAGTGCTGTAATTTTAGTATATGATGATGAAATCACTATAAGCGAGAATTCTATGATGACGACATCAATCTATCCATTACACCTTCTCATGTGTAGCAATGTAAGAAATCGTAAGCACACAACGCGTTACGGCGGTATTATTAAATTTGGATAATAAACTCCTGATAAAGTCATTACGTAATAATGGTAACATAAAACACTTGCGACTGTAACTAAGAGACCAAGTAAGAGCAACTAAGAAACCTATGATATCTTTTGAGCGAGGCTTTCAGTTAAAATGTTTATTGAATGCCTATAAAAAGAATTTTTTTATTATCTCTGTCTTATCATTTACTCCTACAACGCATTAAGTCGACCGATCGTTTCGAAAATAAAACTCAATAATTCGTTAATAAAACTCAATAAATAAATTACTCAACCTCAAACACCGGCCAAGTTAAACACAAACCTGTTAATTAATCATCTGATGAATGATGAGTATTGTTGTTAAAAAGAACAACACATCATCTTGTACTAACTTGCACTGTAATATCATAATCATTATTTATTAAATACTTTTAATTGCTATAACCTTAATAAAAATTTCCATTTCCATTTCATTCTTAATGATGTTTTCAATGAAAACGTATCATTAAGTCAACACATGGAACTTGGCAGCTATTAGTACGCGCGTAAAAACACTAATAAAATATTTTGACGTGTAAGTATTTGTTGTCGTCTAAATATGTGAATAACCAAACACACAAACCAAGTTATCAATAACTTAAAATTAATCCAAGTTTCAAAGCCAATATTCTTTTAAGGCGAAACTTTCATTGACCTCTTTAAATTGACTTTAAATGGTTTATATATTTAATATTACTGTGTGTTATTTTTATAACAGCTTGACTTTGGATATGGTAGTTATTCTTTTTTTTTTTGTTTGAATTAAATGCATACGTCTTGAATAATTTGTTAAATTAATGTAATTACTATAGAGAAGTGGTTTTAAATGTATAATCAATTAATTGCAATAAATCTGTAAGCACTACCTGATAACATAAAGCGAGACCACGTTTTCTTTAAGTTTTTTTTTATAACATAAACATACATATATGTTTGGCACGTTTACATGTGTTTGTTACTTGCTTTCAGATTTATACAAAGTGATATTAATATTTTACATTGACTCTATAAAAATTTGTTTACAATGTCTTGGATTTTCTTTTCAATGTTAATATATATTTATTTGTACTATTTTGCAAAATTTCTCGCGATAATAAATTTCAACTTACACTCCTTTTTCGACGAATAAAAAGCCACTTTAACTTTAATTTGTTTATTCAGTTATATTATTTTAATTTGACTGATGTTACATTACCTTCTGTTTTGTTTATATTAATACTCATGCGATGCGATAAGAAATTTGTACAACTCTCTCCCATTCAAAAACTAAAGCCATTCACTACTGAACTAGAAATATTATATTTATTAAAGTTTGTTTATTTATTTATTTTTTTTTTTTGGTAGATTTTTATACATTAGCTTTAAAAAAAACAATATCTCCGCCTTTCTTGATTTCTTGAAATTCACAAAAAAAAAACACAAAAAATAGAAAATGTTTGATGATTTATATTGTAAAAGTGGTAGCTCTATTTCTTTCTGTGTCTCTTTCGGAGACAAGTAAAACATTCGAAAAATTGTCCTCTCAGAGCAATATTTCTTTTGTTTTTGCCTTTGAATGAGAATAAAATTCTATTCTCAGCGTAAAATTATTTTGTATTTATTTTGTATTTATTTATTTATTTTGTATTATACATTGCTTATCGAGGCCCAAAATAAATGGTGAGAGTAATAAAATCCTATTCGGAGCATAAAATTTACTTTGCTGTACATTGCTTATCGAGGCCCAGAATAAATGCTGAGAGTAATAAAATTCTATTCGGAGCATAAAATTTACAAACAAAATAAACCAGATAAATTGAGTAACAGCGAATGTAGGAGCAACAATAACGGCAAAAATTTCATGAAATGGTTAACATTCCTAAAATTTAGCTTTTACCAATCACAAATTCACTTTCGCTCACAGTTGAATTTTCAAAATAAAAAATAATTTAATATCTAATATCTGTTCACATTTTTCTTTTGTAGTGGTTTTTTTTATAAACACACAATTTTGTGGTAACTTTCGCTTGGTTTGTACTTAATGCTAATGCAAATTTTACCGCCGCCAGATTTGACATAACTCGGAGAGCGCATTTGGCAACAATCACCAGCAAATATGCTTACATGGGTAGATGTTATTGTTGGCAGTGGCCTATTGCCTGCTTACATGGTTACCCCTCTGGTCACCTTAATTCACTGCTTTTAGATAAAGAAGTAAAAGAGAAGGCAAAAGAACATAAAAAAAGCGAGAAAGAGATAATTTATAACTAACTTAAAACTGTTTGCAAATTATTAACGTGTTACTTTGCGTCTACATAAGTCGCCATACGCATATGTCTAATGAATAGAAAACTTAAAGAGACGCAACCATATATCTCCCACGTGTTATATTCTTGTACGTAAATTTCTGCAGAAGTTCCGCCCAGATCGAAGCGGCTTTTCATTATGTCTTGGGAAAAATTCGTATGAGCGGCATAAATTCAGGAGGTTACAAACATCGGCGACCATACCGTAAGTGTTGCACAAAGCACATTATCAACTGTTGTATCAGAAGCTTTATAAGAGTTGGAAAGGAAACTTTGTGCGGATTGGATTCATTGGACCGTATACGTGGATACGAAGGTGTGATTCTACAACAAAGTTGCTATTCCAAGATGTATTGGTGTGTGTAAAGTTTACCATTACAATATTATGTATTTCGAAAACCTCACCACAGTTTTTGAGCATTCCTCTTGGTCGCTGACGTTTTCTACAGGAAGAATGGAAGAACTGTCACGCAAACCTGCGCTGTACAACGATTGTGTCCACTAAAAAATGGAATGAAATGATTTGAATACTCCAGCACCGACGACGCATTTACAAACACGTCTATTGCAACAGATTATTATAACAACATTTCAACAACCACACAAACATAAATATATAGACTGAAAAAATGCAAAATATATCAATAGCAACTAAAGCAACTAAAGCATTTTGTAATCGGAAATCGACATGTATATGATCGAAAAGTATGACGAGCCTTTTAAAGGGAGGTGAATTGAAGGCCGTAGGCGACCTATGAAGATGATGGTATTGATATTCTTGTGGAGGCACATCAACTGGGAAAGTTGGGAGAGAAAGTTTGGATTGGAGGCATGAAATTTATAAACCTTATAACAATCTTAAAAATATGAATAATTTTTACGATTATAGAAATGCACATAAAAATTAAATAAATATTGAAAGTATTACTCTCTACTTTGACTGAGAAAAACTTTTTATACGCTAACAAATCATTTTACGACCTAACGCATATCGCGCATAATTTTCGTTTACCATATAAGGTTTGTTTATACCTAACAAACAAACCTCGATTAGCCCCTCTCAGTTATTAACCCATTGTAATGGAAAATTGGCGACAATGGTACACGAGTAGCCTCTTGGCGATAATTAACTGCCTCTCAAAAAAACAGAGCAATAATCACGGCGACAGATTTCAAATTTCTAAATTTGGGACATTGTATGTAAAATTTTTTTAAAATTTTTTTTTCTACAAAAAAATTATTTTACTACTGTCTTTTCCATATTTATGAGGACACTCTGCAAATGCAAAAAAATTGACGCCTTTGGTCACCTCGAACTATAAGTATGATGGTCACTTTAAGCGGTGCGGCGATAATAGAAATAAAATGAATAATAAGAACAAAGAGAAAGAGGTTCTAAAGACTCAACTTGCTTAATTTTGAAAAATGGATGTAAGTGTAATGAAGTTTCTAATTAAATTTATATTAGAAATTGTAATTTGCAACTTCTTGTAAATTTCGTAGCTTTATCGAATATTTCACTCACTTTGCTGTGGGTGGCGGAATTTCGAAATTTTTGATTTTTTTCTGTTCTATGTTTTTAGTCAGGGAAGCTAATGAGCGTCAAAGGTTCGCTCAATAGCCGCAAGGTCATTACTTTCATTATGTACATTGTGCAACACAACAACAACAAGGATTAAATCTATCGATTCATGGAAACGCGCAATAGTTTGGAAATCAGCAACAATCACAATCTATGGGCATTAAGCAACATAACAACAGCAATACGAAAGACTAAGCAACATACATAATAACAAGAAAGATTAAATCTTTCAATTCATTGAAACTGTGAACAGATTGGAAATAAGCAAGAAACGCAATCTGCTTATTACACTTATGGGCATCAAGCAACAGAGCGACAACAACTTTCCCTACTACACGATACTCGTGCGATTGTTAGGCAAGCTATTATATGGAGAGATAATCGAACCTTCCAATATGCGAGTTTTTATGGAAATTATGGCTTTACATGAAAATAATGTGTACTCTTTGGTGTATTATTACCAAAACGAATGAATAACTGTACTAGGCGAAGTGCAATCATATTCTATTTGAAAGGAATCTAGGTTTTTCAGTAGGCTTTTTACCGTTCGATTCCTACTAATTCTTTCATGCCTATACTCTGGATAAAAGGAAGGTTTCCTTGAATATTTGCAAGATTTCTTAGTTCGGATAATCTACATCAGAAAGAGAGAGAGAGAGAGAGAGAGAGAGAGAGAGAGAGAGAGAGAGAGAGAGAGAGAGAGAGAGAGACAGAGAACTAACAATCTAACAAAAAGTGGATCAATTGCGATAATAAATCATCAATAGATATAGTGCCAGGCACGAGTGCGTGTGCTTCAATTTCAAATTCATTCATTTTTATTTGTATAATTTTTTATTGAAATTCGTAAAACACGCAAGTTAACGCGAGTTTTTGGCAAACTTTTAAATTTGGTACATGACTTGTTTACAAAAGCAAAACGAAATTATATGGTTTTATATGTTGTGAAAGACGACCAGAATGAATGAAGAATTGAATGAACTTTAAGGTAAAGTAATTTTTCAGTTTTGGTTGCAATCATTTTTCGAAATATCGCAAAACGAAAGATACTTGTGCTGACGTTATTTTCCGGGAAAACTTGTTACTTTGCTCAGCATGTCATGCATATTTACAAAATTATGGTGGCCGCCAACGAGATGCCAATGCACCGAACGCATTTTTGACTGTCCTTCTTCGCTGGGGTAACCTTTCATTGAAAGTTCCCTTGTCTTCTGCTAACGGAACTCCAGGATTAGTCCTCATTAGGTCGTCCAGTAGAGAAAATAGTGCGACGCTCACAAAATAATACGGAAACTCGATATTAATGCCAGTGATGACTTCAGTTTCAGGCAGCTCCAGTCGATTTTGGACTAACCGTCTCTCAAACTATGAATGGCATATAATGCCGAATGCCAGCATCACTTTACGACCCTTACACTACCATGTCACCCCGTATGTCTACGCGTCATCTAACCGTAACATGACTTTCCAAATATTCCGAAATCAATAGGAGCATTAATTGGCAAAAGAACTTGTTTTGATAAAGTTGTTTCAGGATATATTTCATTGTCATTCTCTCGCTTTGTGTCTGCGTTCGTTTACTTATTATTATTATTATTTATCTCTATGTCAGCATCGATAGCCTCAATTGCTTTCCAAGAGTCCACAAATAGAATAGAGAATGAAAATTTCTGCTTGAACACAAAAGAAAGACACTCATTTAAAAGTATTTACTAAAGCCCTAAGGTTCCCAAATAATACCAAGTCTAATTTTGAGTTTCTAGTTTTTGGTGTAAGATGCCTCTTCTTCACGTTTTTTGGTGTATGGTGTATGGTATCTTGTAAGATGTTATCAGACAAAATACATATGTGTTTTGAGAGAAGTAAACAAAAGCTGAAATAAATTTCTTCCCATATAAGCATTCTCTCTCAAAATTTGTAAAAACCTATAACGCGAAACATGTAAGACCAACCAAAATAATCCAATACAAATGAGCCCAAAATACCTGTTAGTAAAGTACCCATCGCTGAGCCAGATGTTAATCAACCGAAAAAACTTATGCGTTCGGTTGAGCAAAGGTTCTATAAAAGAAAAATTCTTATTGTGCAAGCAAATTTTTTTTTCTTTTACAAATCACAAATGAGAATGAACGTAACAATGAAATAATTTTTTCCAAGCCGAATATTATATAAATAGTGATAATATTGCCGATTGGATGCTGTACAATCTTGAAACATTTATTGTGTTTTCTTTAAGGCATTCTTCGCAACGCACGCTGCTAGCAAAGCTCCTAAGTACGATCCTGAAATAACGAAAATATTACAAAACGTTGGTTATGTTTTAGCGTAGCACCAACTTACCTTAGTACTTATAATATTGTCTCCAAATATTTTCAAAATCATTCACAATGCACTCCGACATGTTTGGCAAAGACAAATAAAACCGAGCAAGAGCATCTTGTAAGACACTATAAGTGTCTGATACTTTCTCCACCAGCCAAGTATCTGCAAACAACTCAAGGCAAATGTTTCTTTGAGTTGCAGTTATAACAAATTAGAAACTTACAGCACTTTTAATCTCTTCAGTCTGTATTTTGCAGATATAGATGGTCTGCACGAAGATTTCGTTAATGTGGTCTCGGTCAAATATTTCGGTATTCATAGGAACATTTGCTTTAAATTACTTGACGTCCATATAAAACATATATTCGAAGATGGTCACAAATAATCCATCGACATTTCGGTTTTAATATAAGGCTCTTATCCAGTATCGCCTTTTGTGTTTACAGCGACCGCGATAACGCTCACACATCATTCCCATTATCATAATCCAAATAATTAAATCGTCGATATCCATTTCTTTTTCTCGCTCCATCCCGCATAGTCTGCGTTTTTTCAAAACTGGTAAGCTAGATATGCTAGATATTATTTCAGCCTTAGAGCCTTTTGGATTCAAAAGATTATAAAGCTTTATTAAATGGAAAATTTTGGAGAGATGCTGTGCCATAATGAGCTCATGGCGAATCCATAGCTATTTTAAAGACTTTCATAGCTTAAGTGAGTTTAGTGGAAGGGAGTAAGGAGCGGGTGTTCATAGACCATTTTCAATAATATTTAGAATATGACAACGTATGAAATGAATATGAAATTATCTCTTAGTTAATTGTTGTTATTTTTTATGACCTCTTGCATGTTCAAAATTGCTTTGAATATTCTTTTGTTCCTCTTTTATGGCAGTAAGTAAGTAATTACCTTTGTTTTGCTGCTGTCTTTGCTTACGTGCTTATCACTTTCCGAGAGCAAGAAATTTCAAACTCATTCAATGCCGAACTGATTGGATTGAGTGAACTATCTAAATATCTATAGAGGCATTTGTATCTACACAATAAAATACAAGATACAATTGTATCTATGCAAAAGCGCGCCTTACAAGCACAACTAAAAATATTCGAAGAGAAAAAATGTTACTCTCAGAAATAGAATTTTATTCTCAGCAAAGCAAAAAATCCACTCGGGGAATTGCATAAGAAATGCAAAGGAAAATAAATTTTACTCTCAGAAATAGAATTTTATTCTCAGCAAAGTCAAAAATATTTCATAAGAAATATACAGCAAAGTAAACTTTACTCTCTGAAGTAAAATATTATTCTCAGCAAAGCCAAAAACCCACTCGAGTGATTGCATAGTGCCAAACAATTACTATTCTTCTCCGATAAAACACTATAGATATGCAGAGTTGCCAAAATTGGCAAATGTGATAGAGTTACTAGTAATTCGTCAATGTTAGCAAAAAATTCAATTTTTCCCAAATTAACAAATGGGAATGAAATGAGATGTAAACACAACCAGAAATAAAAAAACATAACTATGCACGAACCACGCGTACATCGTAAACTACCTGTGAGACGTATGACTTTTATCCTTTAGAAAATTATCAACTTTTTGTTATCGGGATATGATGCAAAAAGAAAATATAATACCACGTAAATTTTTAAGGGAAAACGGCTGTAAAAACGGCTGTACAAAAAGTTGAAACAAAACAAAAATATCATCAATCTTTCCATATGTTTATATATATTTTCACGATTATTGATAAAACGCACAGGACCAACAAGTAATAAAACCCCGTTACTCTACTGGATATATTGGCCTTACCGCCAACCAGTCTAATACATTCAATTTAACAAGCCAAAAAAAAAGAAAGTAAGAAAGTTATATTTGACTGTGACTGAGTCTTTTATACACATCACCGCTATCTCAAAAGAGACAAAAGCAGGAAAATAACTACATTTTCATGCTCTCTTATATGAAGTGAGCGAAGCTGATTTTTTCTATTTTCAGAATAAAAGATTTTTGCCGCATAGGCATGTAGGCGTTATGGGCGTGTCCTGTGAAAAGTTAAAGTCCTTCCCAAGTTCTTTTGTAAACATGTAGGCGGTATATTCAGTTTCGCTAACGGGATGATGTTTACCACAAATACTACACAGTTGCATGACAGACGAATAGACGGACATGTTTAGGTGCATTCCAAATTTGAAACTAGCCAAGAATTTATATATACTTTGTCGCGTTTTCAGATCTTGTTTTTGCCCCTTTCAACGGTATTGAAAAAAAAAATTAAATTTTGGTACACTACAATATTGGATAGAAAAGCAGAGGCATTTTCAATGCCAAGCTGCGTGCAATAACTTCCATTTTTTCTGCCAAATTTGAAGTATAGTTAGTTTTCGGTTTCATTTTCGGCCTGATCAAGAATATATATACCTTAAGGGATCTTCGAAGCTGCCTTCTGGGTGTTGCAAACGTTCTGACAAATTAAATATACCTCTCATCCTTCAGTGGTCGGTGTAAAAAACGGAAGAAGTTTTCTATATTCAGAATACGTAGCAAGAAATGCAGCAAATCAAGTTTAGAATCAACATTATCTTGTAAGCATGAAGATTTCCTCGAAATTATTTATCACAGGCTAAAATCGTATGTGTAGTTAAAGTCAATGCATAGAGAATTGAACACAATTCTACAAATACAGTCGGGCAATAATACTTTTAAGTTGCGACTTCATGCGAAAAATCGTATTTTTGAGCCACGTAAGCAATTGAAATTTCTTTAAAACTGTTTGGATATCACTTTTGAATATTGAAGAGATCGTTCAAGACGATGGAAAAATTTAGAAAAAAAAGTTCATAAGGTAGTATTGCTTTCAAAATAGAAAGAAGGAATTCTTCTTAAATTGTAAAACTAGATATTGATAAGGCCTACGATAAAATGTCCCGGGACTTTTCACTTATTTAATTAAATTATGAAATATTTTTGAAAGAGCACATAATCTGAGTGTTTTCTAAACCATACGAAAATGTTTTCTTTAATGGATTCGAAAAGAAAAATTATGACTTTCTGATAAAAATGAGTATTAAAAATTCATCTAAGAGAAATTTATCTTTAAGTGTGATTTGCGACGAATAAAAAACGCTCTTTCAGAAAATGAGGCATTAATTAAGACACATGACGAAAGGAGATCTTTTCGAAGATAACTAATGTATGTTAAGAAAGGAGCGCCATTATGTTCTTAAGTAATTTTCGGAGTTTTTTTTACACGATTTTCATAATCCCTGTTAAAATTTAAGGTCTCATTAGTGTCAATAAAAATCCCGTCAGTTACTTGGTGAGAAGCATCAGTAATTCATGAAGAATAGTCGATAGAACAACTGCTTATCGAACGGCAACGAACGTTTGCTCCGCGCCATCTGCTAGATATAAATGGATCGGTTCTGGCGCTCAATTTGAGATCCGCGATGTACATTTCTACAAATATGTTACAAATAGCTCCAGACACCGTAAAAGGAGCTCAGCGAGAATTGAATTTGAGACAAAAACAAAATTTCCATTAGTTGCAAAGACAAGGCTTACATTAACATACCCACACTCCTTTATTTTTGTTTTACTAAAGATGATAAAAAATTCTTTATACATTAAAATTAAAAAGTATTTACTTGCAGTCTAGCTGAGAATTTTGCGTTGAACGTTTGCAGTTTTACGAATAACTAAAAGGGGAAAAAGAAAAAATATTTTTCAAAGGAATTTAGCATATTATCGCAGCTTCATTTATACCTAAGCGAAGAGAAAGGAAAAGAAAGAAATGTGTGTAAATTTCAAAAACTATTTTTCAGGGCTGGTGATAGTGGTTTGCTTATCACTGGTCCAAGGCGATTTCAAATATAACGTGAGCCTGTCGCAAATGGAAACGTGTAAACATTACGCTATACCAGCAACGCGTGGTTATGTTTATACTGATTTTTTCCATGTACGCGGCATGAATAATAATAAATTAGCTGCCAATGAGTTATTACATCTGAAATTCTACGTAATGACGGCCAGAGATGCTCATATCTTATTATCGGTTACCGACCATCCACGTTTATTGGATCGGGTCTATGAAATAGGTAAAGAATTATGCGTTATGCGTCTGTTTCCATCGGTTAGTGGTAATCTTTTCAACATTTTAGTTATTGGTGCGGGTCGTAATAAATTTTCTACGATCCGTACCAGCATAGGACGTCGCCGCGTCGCCACTGATATGGAGGCAAATATTTTATCAGTGCTTGATCCTACACCAATAGAAATTGTTCAAACGAAAGGTGAAGAAATGCTTTAGATAAAGCCCTTCTATGAAAAATTATAAATAAACAACATTTCTAGATGCTGAGTTCTTAGTTTTCATTCCGGGTCTGAGAGAAACACCATTAATGAATTTCACCGATGTGGCCCCTTTGTCCCTTAATTATATCAGTTTCACTACATACGATAATGAGCCGGCCAGTTGGTTTTACGATTGTAAATTTGATGGCTTTGCCACTGAACTAGATGACGAACTGAAATGGCTACCGCCGGAGAAACGTTTACTCTTGAACATTGTCGAAAAGGCGGAAAATGCCACTATGCCTGCGAATCTAAAGGAGATAAATTTTTCATTTCAAATACGGGCCATTCACTACAAACATGATCAGGCTCTGTTGAAAACCCGCTTGAATATGAAAGTGGTAAGCAATTCCTTTATGAGATCTTGTAAAAATTTGGATAAATGGTCTCTTTGGGTTTTTCTAGAACTGGAACGATCCTCGTCTAGTTTGGAATCCTGTGGATTTTAATGAAATGGATAGGATTTCTTCCAAGGATATAAAAATGTGGTTACCTCGATTTGTGGTGATTAAGTAAGTTCTTTAAAAAATCGTAATTCTTGATTCATATTCAAATGTTTATCCCAGTGCTGCTCTGAATACCAAGCGTCGCTTCAATCCGCCCTATCAATTATTTATAGAAAATAACGGCACTATTACGTTATTAATTAACGATGCGGTAATGCACACTTGGTGTCCGAATCCACTGCAAAACTGGCCCAATGAGTTACTTAATTGCGAATTGGCTTTGGGTGTCTCTACTGAAAATCTGCAGCGACTAAAATTAGTGTATGATCGACAAAGTCCTCTAAGCAAAACACCAATAAGCACTTTAACTGAATGGAGTTTTAAGCAAATTGCCGTGACAAGCATAGAAAACAGCGTCTTGGCTCGGTACACAAATGCTGGTATAATACAGTCACGTAACGGCGATATATCCATCATATTTGAAATAACTCGAAATAGCAGTTTTTATCAGAACGTATTTATCATGCCTATAGTAGGTAAGTATTTGTGGTGAGCCATCATGCAAAGTGTCGTACATCCGAAACTATCTCTTTGTAATAATTCTTACAGCTTGTCAAATTCTTTTGATTTTGTCATTCCTCCTGAGGGGTTATCGTCGCGGTGGTCTTATCTTAGTAGTGGTTTTAATACTAATGTTAGGCCTAATGTTTATAACTAAACATGCCCCTTCAGCTTATGTTCCTGACATACGTAAGTATGGCTTACTTATAAAAACACAAGACTATGAATTGCTAACCATTAACCATTTCGAAATACTCCAAATAATAGTGCACGCTTATCAGCATGTAGTACGTATAGCGTCCGCTTGCTATATCCTTCATATCGTTATCATGTGGATGGAATTGTATCCTCCCAAAATTAAACCGAATGACTGGCTATTGAAAATATTAAATTATTCTCCATTACGTTTAATGCTTTGCATGAGATTATCTGATGTAAGTAAAATAAGTTAAAATACAAAATCGTATACATTTCATATTTAGTACCAGATATGATATTTTGGTCTATGCGAGAGCGAATTGAATATAAGCCAAAATTACCATTAAATAATAAGTTATAAGAAGTTTTTTAGTGAGAGATACCCCGCCATCGATTCCTTCACAAAGTTTACATCGTTTCAGGAGCGCTTTAAACACTTTTTAAACAATTTCTTTAAAAAAGGGTATTCAACTGCGCAATTGGTCGACTCATTATATCTATATGTTATAAAGGGCCATATACTTAATTATATCGTTACGCGCATATAGCTATTGAGCTATATAGCTGCATTCGTTTTAAGTTATTCAAGTGCCCATCGATCATAGATTCGTTTAGAGACATGGCTTTTTATTTCCAATCATTTTGATTATCTTCATTTTAACATGTTAGTCTTTTTCCTTCGTCGCATTCGTCATTGTTCCTTTGAAGATATTCAAGACGTTCAAAGACTGGGTAAATTGCTTTTTGCCTTGGTTATGTCGTAGCCTTTCTTTATTTTTGATTTTTCAACATTTCAAAATCCGTCAATTAGTTAGTAGCGCTTCAATAACGCTTGCAATTTATTCAAATATCTAACCAAAATCAAAATTTTACTTGCAATTGCCTCAAATAACGATAATCTTAATAACCATTAAAATGAATAAGTGATTTGACAAAAGAAATTTAACTCGTGTGGGAACTGAAGCTGTATACAGCGTTCGTACACTAGCGTTGGCCGACTTCATAAACTGTGTGTCATTATCAGAAACTTGATATTTATGTGGGTGCTTGACAGCAAAGTGGTCTTTGATATGTCACTTTAAGAAAATGGAAAGTTCTAATTATCGGGGATGCCATGCCTATAACCAGGAGCGCTATGTTAACAGGCATTCTTATACCTCTCAACGAAGGATGAGAGGTATATTCATTTTGTCAAAACATTTGCAACGCACAACACAAAGTGTATATATTCTGAATCAGCATCTTGATCAGTCCGTATGTTCGTATTAAAAATGGGGCACATCAGTTGAACGACACGTCCACAGTGCTACGAAAAGTGAAACCTCCGTTTTTTGAATTGATTTTTTTTCATTACTCATAAACTGCAGCAAATAAATTTACAAAAACGTGGACGTACACTTTGTGGGGAATGGTGTGACACCTGTACAAAAATGGGAAACGTTGACCACGCCAATCCAATATCATGTGTCAAAATTTAATTTTTTCTTTTAATAACCTTATTACGCATAAAATTCACGGAAAGAAAAGTTCTTGTGTGGACGTTTTAGACATGTCCTTTGAAAAGTTTATATCACTTCCAAAGCCTTTCTTAAAGTTCCCAGCCGTTATTTTCATTTTCGCTAACAGGGGGAAAGGCTTATCATAGATAGTACGCAGTTGGGCAGAGGGACAGATGGATAAACGAACAGCGTTTCAAATTTGAAACTGGCCAAGCATTTGTGTACTTTATGGGATTTGAAAAACAAATTGATCCTTGATACATTATAATATAGGGTAGGCGAGGTCAATTTTTTTTCTTTTGCCCAGGTAGCACTACCATCGTTCAGTTAATATGCCTTCAAATTTTTGTACATATATTTGCTATAGTTTATACGTAATGAGCAAAACATTGGCTCATTTTCAACATGAGTTTGCGTGCAAGAGGGATTTTCTTAAATCGATTCAGAGTTATATACTTTATGGGTCTCTCAAGCTTCCATCTCCAGCTACGTTGCAAACGTTTTGACAAACTAGATATACCTGTCATCCTTCAGTGATATATAGGAGTGATTTATATATTTTAAAATTTTATTTAAATTCTTAATGAAAATGTTTTAAATAATATTTTAATTTTTCTTAAAAAATTATTAAATGTTGTTTCCTTACGTAGCATTAATATTTTAAAATGCTTATACTCATTCTATAGCAATTGTTGCGCAACCATTTTTTTATACCTAGAAACGCATCTAAGAGATATATTAGATGTAGTAAACTAACATGTGCCTAACACACCTTTTTCATCGTCCATCCGTCCGAATAGAATCGACCGAGTTTGTAATGTTTCCGAAAATTGAAATAAAAGAAAAAATTTTAAGTCAGCCGGCCAAAGATCATCCGTCGGTTATCATAGTTAAAAAGCTGCTTTAGTCGATAAACTGTAGTACAAATTTTGCTACAAAAAAAATCTGG